>APFE031283197.1:0-36552 GCA_000404065.3 Pinus taeda | reverse complement strand
CTTGTTTGTGTTTGCAGAATTACACTTCAAGGAAGCTCATTTGGAGCGAGGGAGTGAGGCTTCCACAAACTTGCATTGGACCCAAGGTAGGCCTAAAACACTTGTTTGCCCTTGTTTTTGATTGCATATTTAGAGAAAGATAGTTTTTGATTGGTTTGCTTGTCACTAGATATCTTTAGATACTAGGAAGGTCGATCTTGTCTGCAACCTTGACTCATTCTGTGTGACAATGTTGCTATGATACATTTTGATAGAGGAACAAGATGTTGACATTTTGACAAAAACCTTGTCAAGAGGGATGTTTGAGTTCCACAAGTGTAGGATGTGGGTGGTTGATAGTCCCTTTCTACTTGAGAGGGAAGGGAGTGTTGAAAAATCAACAAAAATTTCTCAATTTGATTTTTCCTTGATTAAATTGAGAAAATTCGAATTTCCACATTAGCAGACAAGTTGGATGTAGTTAACTTGTGTAGCATGGCTTGTGTCACCAAGTTTAATCAATATCTTTGAGTTGGAGTAGTTAGTGTTCAATTAAGCATGTGTGATTTATAATTTGTAGAAATAAGGGTCAGTTATTTCAAGTTGTTTTTAGTTAAACTAGTTCCACCTATTGGAGGAGCTAGTGGAAGGCCAGTTGTGTAGTGGGACTTCAGTCAAACTCAGTGATCATCTAGTTAATTGATTAATCAACCCAAAATATCTAGTGGATGCATAGAATTCAAGTCCCCAACTTTGGTATAGATTCAAAGCCAGTGTAACATCAGTTGGAGACTGGCCTTGAATGTACAGGTGTTGCATGCAGTTAGATGATTAGCCTTGGGAATCGCGCAATCCTTTTCGGAGAAATTCCTGAATAATAGGGGCCTAATTTCTCAAGGAATTGCAAAGGAAAAGGGGATCAAGCAGAGGCAGAAACTAACTAAGTCTAGGTCATAGCTTCTTAGTGAGAAGAAAGATAGGTTATTCACTTGCAGGTTGAGCTCATATTGAGATAACAATTGTAATGCATCTCTATTCATCATATTAATGCAAGCAAGCGAAGGGGTTTTTAGTAGACTGCTTTCCCTTGGAAAAAATACTATGTGCATGTGTGTTATTTCTCATTGCATGTTTGTGATTGATGTTCTAAATTGTGAATAAAATTCTGCAGAGCAGTAGAGTAGGTTTGTGTCTTGTGATTTTGATTAAAAATTCATGAGCAGTTACAAATATAAACCATAATTTATACATTTTATCATGTATTATCCAATCTTGATACAAATATTGAGGTACACAAATCTTGCCTTTCACTCTATGAAATCCATGCAATTTGGAGTACTCTTGATTAAAAGAAATATATATGTGAAAAATTAAAAAAAAATTATTTAATTTTATCAATGTTACCTATGGGTAAAAAAATACTCTCCAAGTTGAATCACTGAATTTGGCCTTTAATGTAGGATGGGTGTGCATTTTTGTGAAGAAGGCCAAAATTTCCTTGCTTCACTAAAATGCATGCCTAGGCTTCGTTTATTGGCCAATCTGATTGATTCAAATAATAGATTGTTTATTTTATTATTTTTAACACTTTTACATTGTTATATATTTACTAACTAGTAGAGTAGTAACACTGTTAATTTTTGTAGGGCTAGAAGTATATGCTATAGATAATTGCATTTTAAAACATTGTCAACATTTTCACATTGCATTAACACCATATCATCATAAGCAATTATGTAGAGAGAACATTAGCAATAAAAATGTTGCAGAATAATCATAAGTCTACCATGATATCTACGTCATAGGACTTAACATATCTCCTTCATATCTCTGTCATAATATTTTCTCATATCACAGATAAGAATTCCCAAAGAGGCTCATTAGGGTGTGATTACACCAAAAGACTGAGGCCCATTAGGGTGATGTTGCACCACAAGACTGAGGCCCATTAGGGCATTGTTACACCACAAGACTTAGGCCCATTAGGGCACTGATACACCACAATTTCATAGACCCATAGGATGGAATTATCATTATATTATTGCCATTAATTACAAGTCCTAGTGTGCATTTATTTGAGGCACACAAATCATGACTTTTACCCTATGAAATCCATGCAATTTGGAGTATTCTTGAACAACTTAAATATGTATGTGGAAAAGTAAAAATATTTAATTTTATTAATGTTAATTATGAGTAAACAAATACTCTCCAAGTTTAATAATTCAATTTAGCCTTGAATTGAGGGCTAGGTGTGAATTTTTGTGAAGCAAGCCAAAATTGCCTTGCTTCACTAAAATGCATGCACAAGATTCATTTATTGGTCAATATAATTGATTCAAATTATATATTATTTATTTTATTATTTTAAATACTTTTACATTGTTATATCTTTACTAACCAATAGAGCAGTAACATTGTTAATTTTGTTAGGGATAGAAGTCTATGTTGTAGATAATTACATTTTAAAATATTTTCAACATTTTCACATTGCATTCGCCCCATATCATCATAAGTAATTATGAAGAGAGAACATCAACGATAAAAATGCAGCGAAAAAGTCATAGGTCTATCATGATATCTGTATCATAGGGCTCAACATATTTCCATATCTATGTCATAATGTTTTTTCATATCATAGATAAGAAGGCACACAGAGGCCACTATTAGACCTAAGAACTAAGGTCCATTAGGGCGTTGTTGCACCAAAATACTGAGGCCCATTAAGGCGTTGTTACACCAGAATACCAAGGTCCATTAGGGCATTGTTACATCACAAGAATAAGGCCCACTATGGTGTTGTTAGACCATAAGGGTGAGGTACAATTTTTTAGACCCATAGGATGGAATGATCACTAAATGGCTGCCATTAATTATAGGTCCTAGTGTGCATTTATTTGAGGCACACAAACCCTGTCTTTTACTCTATGAAATCCATGCAATTTGGAGTATTCTTGAACAACAAAAACATATATGTGAAAATTAAAAATATTTATTTTTTTACTATTACTTAGGAGTAAAAAAAATACTCTCTAAGTCGAATCATTCAACTTTCCCTTGAAATGAGGGTTGGATGTGCATTTTTGTGAAGCGGGCCAAAATTGCCTTGCTTCACTAAAATGCACACTCAGGCTTCAACTATTGGCCAATCTGATTGATTCAAATTGTAGATTGTTTATTTTATTATTCTACACACTTTTTCATTGTTATATATTTACTTTTAGGTTTAATATTTATACTTCATATTTGATACAACATTCTAAGTTCTGCTTCGACTTGCCTTATCTAAAAGTTGTGTGTAAGTGGGAAACATGGTTATGTAGGATATTTGTCAGAAATAATGCAAGGGTATATCTTAAGGTTAGGTATTGTGTAATCATGTCCCATTTGAAATTTCATTACCAAGAGTGTAATTGGTTTCACCTGGGAGTGCATATTTTTTCCGATTTGAACATTGGCAGATATGATGAATTGGTACATTGGCAAACTTTGATAGAGGAGAGAAAGTCATTTCTTTTTCCATGAGGACTTTCAGGTGAAACTTATTGGTTGAAAATGAATAGGAATGGTGATTAAGTGTGATTCTTTGATAAAGGGAAATGTTTGAAAATTAGGATGGCCATGTGGGATAAGGATGTTGGATACTTTTCTTGTTGAAATTTTGCCTCGATGTATATACCTAGGGTCATAATTTTTTTTTTCAACTCTAAATTCACATGATATCAATATGTCAAATATATGACTAAATTGAAGTTTTGTTCTGGATAACATATCCATTGAAATGATATAATTGGTGTATTAAACATTATTAACTATGTTGTGTATTACAAGAGCCAGATGAGGCCATGTCAACAAATCATGTCATATCAAATGAGGACACAATGGATGACGCGGGACATTAGGTACTCAAATTTTGACATAACTTAGGAAACATTGATATAATGGAATTTTGTGATACGTCCATCTTTTTTCACGATATTATTAAACTTTATAGTTTATTATCCAATCTCGAAAGAAATTAATGCATGTTGTTGATTATTTGATATGGATATTAGAGCAAATGCAAAGCCTGAGCCTTAAACTATCAAAAGAAAAAGATATGTACATGGATGTGGACCTAAAATTGTTAAATCACGTAGAATACAGTGGTTGGAAGAGGATATGAAAATGGATATTAAAGACACAACAAATGATTACACTAACAAGAGGTTGGTTAGGATTGAAGTACATGGGATGAATATGTTGAGAAAGTTGTTGTTTGTGGATGTTATTTATGTTGTGGAAAGAAACTTTAGGAGAGACAATAGAGGTGGGTCAACAAGATCCAAGCTTGTGACTTTGAGATAGAATATGTCAAGGGCAAGCAAAACATAATGGAAGATGCCCTATCTAGGAGGCCCGCGATACTATCTCCGATGGATATAAATTAGGACCAAAGGGCGCAACTCTTGGTAGAGTATTCCAAGGACAGACAAGACTGCAAGATACTGGATGAAACATTTGGAGATGATAGGTACCAAGTGATGGTTTATGTGATATATTATAAGGACAAGATCTACTTAGTGTCGAGGTCACATCTTAGAGAGAGTCTTATGTAGGCGACCCATCATTCCCCTGCCACACCCCGAATTCCTCAAAACATATAAGGAAATTAGGGAACATTTATTTTGGAAGGGTATCAAGGGGAATGTGTTGAGGCATGTGAAAGAGTGCGTGATTTTTTAGAGAAACAAGGGAGATCCAACACACATGGCAGGTCTACTACAAACTCTCCCTATCCTTGAGAGAAAATGGGAGAGCGTGTCCATGGATTTCATCACATGCCTCTCAGTTTCGCACATATGTGATCGTGTCTACAGTGGTAGCCATGTTAACCAAGTTCACCCATTTCTTCGCTATTTCATCTAGGTCCTCAACCTCACATATCGCAGAGCTGTTATTTCGAGAGATGTTTAGGCTAGATGGTCTTCCAAAGACCATTGTTAGTGACTGGAACAATAATTTCATGGGGGTATTTTGGTAGGAGATATTTATATTGGTGTGTATAGAGCTCACTCCCAACACTTGTTACCACCCCTAGATAGATGAGCAGACATAAATTGTAGACAAGTGGTTGGAAGGATATTTGTGCAACTATATGACAGAGAAACAACACGCATGGAGCGGTTGCACTTGGGAGAGTATTGATACAACACCAATTACCACATGTCAATCAATATGTCTCCTTTCCATGCCCTCTATGTTTATGATGCACTTTCATTTACTAACATGGTTTTTGGAGACAACTGAGCCCTAGGGGCTAGAGATTGGATCCTATAGAGCCAAGAGACACTCAAGGCTCTCAAGGATAATTTGCATATGACAGAAAATCAATAGAAAATGTATGTTGATTGGCGTAGAGTTGAGAGGTAGTTTGAGGTGAGTGATATGTTATATTTACACCTCCAACCATACAAACAATCATCACTCAAGTAGAAGGGGGAAGAAAAGCTTAAACTACGATTTTATGGGTCGTACAAGGTGACTAAGTGAGTTGGGGAGGTGCCTTACGAGTTGGAGCTTCCACCAGGAAGCAAGGTGCATAATTTTTTTCACGTATCATGCCTGAAAAAGGAACTACGACAACAAGTCATGACCATTGTAGAGTTTCCATCGTTGGATGATGAGGGTCATCTAGAGTTGGTGCTGAGGGCCATTCTATAGGCGTGATAAAGGAAGCTCAGAAACATGACTCTTAGCGAGTTTTTGGTTAGGTGGAAGGACCTTCCTGAAGAAGATGCAACATAGGAAGGGGAGTAGGCGCTACAACATCCAACGTCGAAATTTCTTGAGGACAAGAAAATTTTGGCAAGGGGGACTGTAATATCCCAAATTTCTTGCTACATAGGAGAAATTTCAATTCTGACAATTTTTGGCATTTCACTTAGAAACAAGGGAAAAATCAAAATTTTGGTGGTTTGTGAGGGCCACTGATCAAAGAATATGCACCCCTTGAGGAAACATGCACTTGTGGAGAGAGAAGGAGAGGATGGAAATTGAACTAGTGGAAAAAGGGGCCAAAAGGAGAGAAAAGGAGGAACAAGCATAAATAGGAGGCGGGGGCCAAATTTTGGGGCCTTTTGATAATTTTACAATTGAACACGTTGTTCGCTTGAGTTGCTTAGCCAAGTTAACATCGTTTTGCTTACCACAAGGAGATTTCATGGTGGAGATCTCAACTCCTTAGATGAACCTCGAGTGTCACCCTGGAGGAGTTTTTGCACACATTTGGAACCATTCTAGAGCTTTTGCAGGAGCCTTACACCCAGGTCTACATGTCGCCAGGATGCTGGGAGAAATTCACTCTATTTTTGGGATGTAGATGTTGTGCAATATAAATTTCAGGAAGTTCAGGAGTGGTTTGGCTTGTCAATTGCTAAATATTTGGTTGTTTTGAAGGGTTGAGCTTACATGAATATTATAGGCTGAATTTTTGTCTTATGGGGCCTACGCAGGGCCTCTCTGGCTGAATTGCGTAAAGGATAAAGGGTTGAATGAATTGGGGCTCAAGGGGCTGAAGGAACAAGGATGTTTGGTGGAGAAATTTGCAGAAGAAAATTGAGGGAAGTAGTGGAATAATTTATGGGAGCATTTTACAACCAATTTGTGTATTGCGTACAAGTGGAGAAGTTGGGACGTATGCTCCATTTTGTGGATTTTCTGGGATGTTGGATTGAGGTTGATTCCCTTTTGGGTTTTGTGGAGTTGATTGAGGAGAAGCACCAATTGTAGTTCCAGAAGTTTTTGATTACCATTGAGGGAAGTAGTGGAATAATTTATGGAAGCATTTTACAACCAATTTGTGTATTGCGTTTTGGGACGTACACTCCATTTTGTGGATTTTCTGGGATGTTGGATTGAGGTTGATTCCCTTTTGGGTTTTGTGGAGTTGATTGAGGAGAAGCACCAATTGTAGTTCCAGAAGATGCAACATAGGAAGGGGAGTAGGTGCTACAACATCCAACGTTGAAATTTCTTGAGGACAAGAAAATTTTGGCAAGGGGGACTGTAATATCCCAAATTTCTTGCTACATAGGAGAAATTTCAATTTTGA
This sequence comes from Pinus taeda, assembly GCA_000404065.3. Lineage (NCBI taxonomy): Eukaryota > Viridiplantae > Streptophyta > Pinopsida > Pinales > Pinaceae > Pinus > Pinus taeda. Next base: position 29,480 of record APFE031283197.1, on the reverse strand, counting down.
CAATTTTTGGCATTTCACTTAGAAACAAGGGAAAAATCAAAATTTTGGTGGTTTGTGAGGGCCACTGATCAAAGAATATGCACCCCTTGAGGAAACATGCACTTGTGGAGAGAGAAGGAGAGGATGGAAATTGAACTAGTGGAAAAAGGGGCCAAAAGGAGAGAAAAGGAGGAACAAGCATAAATAGGAGGCGGGGGCCAAATTTTGGGGCCTTTTGATAATTTTACAATTGAACACGTTGTTCACTTGAGTTGCTTAGCCAAGTTAACATCGTTTTGCTTACCACAATGAGATTTCATGGTGGAGATCTCAACTCCTTCGATGAACCTCGAGTGTCACCCTGGAGGAGTTTTTGCACACATTTGGAACCATTATAGAGCTTTTGCAGGAGCCTTACACCCAGGTCTACATGTCGCCAGGATGCTGGGAGAAATTCACTCTATTTTTGGGATGTAGATGTTGTGCAATATAAATTTTGAGAAGTTCAGGAGTGGTTTGGCTTGTCAATTGCTAAATATTTGGGTGTTTTGAAGGGTTGAGCTTACAAGAATATTATAGGCTGAATTTTTGTCTTATGGGGCCTACGCAGGGCCTCTCTGGTTGAATTGTGTAAAGGATAAAGGGTAGAATGAATTGGGGCTCAAGGGGATGAAGGAACAAGGATGTTTGGTGGAGAAATTTGCAGAAGAAAATTGAGGGAAGTAGTGGAATAATTTATGGGAGCATTTTACAACCAATTTGTGTATTGCGTACAAGTGGAGAAGTTGGGACGTACGCTCCATTTTGTGGATTTTCTGGGATGTTGGATTGATGTTGATTCCCTTTTGGGTTTTGTGGAGTTGATTGAGGAGATTTCTTAATTTCCTTCCAACAACAATAGCAACAAAATTTTGGATCAACACAAAGATTTGGTGGGAAAATTCTCCAGCACTTGGGCATAGAATTCACAACCTAGGGTTGGATTCGCTTGCTGTAGAAATCCCAAGTTCCTCTTTCCTTGATTATATTGTACTCATTCAGCTCATAACTTAATATAAGACTTAGTTTTTGGTGCCATTATTTATGTAAGTGATATTTGTGTGTGCATGAAATTTTTCAGTGTTGTTCATGCTACATGTTTTATGTTATTCACTATTAAATTCTAGTTAGGAATATTACATTGAATCTTTACATCAATTTAGTGTTCCATATGAGTCTTTTAAATGATTTTTTCCAAACTGGGAGGAGGACAAGACAACAAATTTATAATTTTGATTGGTCTATTTTTATTAATTATTGAAAATTTGTTACAAATCATTTAGTCAATGCCCATCACCAAAAAGAACTAAAACTTTTATAATGTGTCAACACAATAAGCCATCATGCTCCTTGATGGGATCTATCTTGTGCATGTCATATGAATTTCAATACTTGTCACCCATTGATACCATGAAACTTCAAATCCTAAAAACACAAAAAAATGTGCTCAATAATTCCCATCCTTTCCCCTACCATATTCATCAGTAATGATGAAAAATTCTTGTTTTTCCTTTACCTTTTTTATCCTACCTTTGGATCATATTGATCTATCAGACCTTATTACACTAGAGATTTTAACAATGTTTCTCTTCCACACAGGACCTCCAATACCAAATTTCCTCATTCTATAACATTCTTGATAGGTATAAAAAAGGCAATGGATCACATTGATAGGGGCCATTCAAACTTAAAATTGTTTCTCTTTCTCTAGGAGTACAATCAATAGATCTCATGATTCAATAACATTTCCTATTATCATTAGAAAGTGTTCAAAACATGTTTCACTACATCTAGTAACACTTCAAAGTTTTAAACTGATGGAAACAACCACTCATCAACCATTGTAAGATGTAACCTATCTGCTGAATGGGGAATTTTCAATGTTGTTTACCTTTATCCATGCTTTTTGGTTTCAGATTTCCTTAACACGATGAAAATTTCTATTGTCAACAACATCTGTCAAAAACATGACTATTAACATTCCAAGCAACCCTTCAAGCTAATAAATAGAGCATTGCAAAAATAGAATTCACAATCTCCCTTAACATAATTTACCATAACACTAAGATCTACAGGATGGGATGATGAGAAGTGACTTCGAATGACCAGAGAAAGTATGATGGGCGACTTGCCATTTTCTCAGATGAAAAGTGATTTTAATTAGTTACTTAATTAAATAAAAGAAAGGAAAATAAGTAATTGAATGGAGAAGGCCAAAAGACAAAAGTAAAATTAAATTAAATTAAAATTTACTTAGATGAAGTCAAGGAGGAGCTTCTAGAATAATACTAATTAATCAAAATAAAATACTTCTAGAAGGTTGGAGATCTATTTATCGATATTTTAAAAGGAAGAGGATGAGATCATTTGGGGCAACTTGGAGTTATGATTGTTTCTTGTTGTTGAGGATTGGTGAACCTAGTTCCCATCTTCAATGAAGCTCCTAGACAAAAACCCTTGGGATTCCCTTGCTTGTGAGTTGGATAAAAACTCAATTCATCTTCGAGGAGATTTCACCTAGGAATCTCACAGTGCTTCAATGACATATTAGAGAGAACATCAACAGTCGATCTGCACATTGGAGTGAGGATCATCCAAATCCTCAATTGGGATTACATCTCTATTGCAATTTTCTATATATCATATACCCTCAGTTGTATTAGCATATTTTTAGCTATTAATAAAAGTTGAGTTTATTTCGTTCATCATTTCATTCATCTTATGGGTTTTATTTTTCTGGAAATTTATGTTCTATGAATGAAATTTTTATGATGCCTTTGGATGAATAATTTGTTGAAGCTAAATAATGAAATATTAGCCAAATATTTCATCCGATATTTTACAAAGGATAGCCTTGCTAACCAAGTTGTCTATAGATGTCATTGCACTTGAAAACTTGAAATAATTACAAGAAGAGGATGTTTATTCTGGTACAACATCAAAGGTTTGCAAACAATCATCGAATGGAGATTCAACAACTTACTTGGATTATTTCATCCAAGTGGGTTCACTATTTAAGTGATCAATGAGAGAGGTGGCTTGGAAGGTCACTTTAGTGTGGATAAAACTAGTATAAATTTGATAGAAGACATTGATCAAAAAATTCTAACAATGTAAAGAAATAGGTGGAAAGTTATTGAGTTTATTTGTTAATGCATAGAGTGGATCATTGTGGTCTAGAATCTAAACAAATGATCTTGAAATTGTTATACAACCCAATATCAATAAAATAAAAAGTATAAATTTGATAAAAGACTTTCACCAAAAAATTCTAACAATGTGAAGAAATGGGTGGAAAGTTGTTGAGTTTGTCTATTGTTAATGCATAGAGTGGATCTTCATAGTCTAGAATCTAAACAAATTATTTTCAAATCCTTACACAACCGAGTACTAATAAAACGAGTATAAATTTGATAGAATACATTAACCAAAAAATTCTAACAATGCGAAGAAATAGGTGGAAAGTTGTTGAGTTTGTATGTTGTTAATGCATAGAGTAGATCTTTGTAGTGTAGAATCTAAACAAATTATCTTCAAATCCTTACACAACCTAGTACCAATATTTTCTCCTACACCTTGCATCAAAATATGTAATGCCACTGGAGGGAATTAACCTTCATATACTTAAAAAACACATATTATTTTCTCCTTTCCATTCTTGGGAAACCTAGGGAACACTCATGTAATGAAGAAAACTAGCAAACCTCATAGAGAATTTATTTTTGCATTGAACAACCTTGAACAAAATAGTAAAGCAACAAAAAAAAATCAACCAATGAACTCTTTATTGGTGAAAAAAGGAACATGGAATAATCCTTTGAGTTATGGTAGTTGAATGACAAACATGGGTAGAAAGAGTCAAATGTGAAAATTCCATTTAATATATTTATTGCTTTTCTAGTTAAACACAAATTTCAAAAGTTAGGGAAAAAAGGAGTGCAATTATAAAAATTCGCTTGTTGAATATTTGCAGTTTATATGCACTTAGTGCATAGGCATAATTTTATGGCTAAAATTTTCGTTGTTTAATTTTATCTAACATAATTATATAAATTAAATGGCTACACATCAATTCATATATGGAAATATTTTTAGCTAAAGTAAAGAAAGCACTGAATATTTGCGGTGCATATACCGTTAGTGCATAAGGGTAATTTTGTCTCTAAATTTTTTATTATTTAAATTTAATTAGTATAACTATATAAATTAAATAGTTAGACATCAATTCATATACAAAAAATACTTTTAGTTAAAGTAAAGAAAGAAGTGTAATTATAAAAATTGACTAACCAAAGTTCTTACCTTTTTATCTGGTGTACAATTGAAAATATAAAACCCTACCATCCACCAATTAATTATTAAAAATATAAATCCCTACCATCTCCCAATAATTTATTGATAATTAAATTAAAATTCCAAAAGCCTTCACAAGCATTAAAAATACATGACAAATGACCGTTATCCTTGGATATACTTTTGGGTCATCTGTTTATACATCATCCTCGAGTATTATAATGAAAGTAAAGTTTAATTGATGTTGTATGAGTTAATATGCTTTGTGAATTTTTGTTTGTTTTTTTTTTTTTAACTAAGTGTTCTAATTATGCTTGGCATGCCACACTAGAACTTGTAGAAAAGTTACTTCAATTGTTTTCTTGATTGCTTCAAATTGCATGAGAGTAGGATTTAATCTTGTGTGTTGAGGTAAATCTAGCGAAAAAAATAATTGGGTAGATCTACATGAATTATGAAAATTCTATAAGGATTACAGAGAGGAGACCATTTTTTTTGTATGGCATAAAGAAGAGGTGTTCAATATGGATGGGGTGGATGTGGACCATATGGAGTAGGTGGTGAAAACATTTTATTGGTGTTGAGGGAAATGCAAGCCCAATTTGATGCCTTGGAAGTAAACATAATGCAAATTACTGTTGTTGATGATGAGCATGAAGAGAAATGGGAAATGAAACATAATATATACAAAGCAATGGGAAGAAGAATCCATCCTAGAGGGGAAAAAGTAAACCACTACAAAATGAGAGGTAGCCAAAAATTAGAACCCCTACATTTTTTGGTAGTTTAAATCTAGATGAATGAATCAGTTGGGTCACTAAGATTGGGGAATCTGAGTATGAACATGTGGAAGACCTTGAAAGGGTGATTTTTGCCTATAAAAAATTGAAGGGATAGGTTACATTGTAGTGGAAAGAAATCTACATTGACAGGAACTAGAGAGGAAAGTAGAAAATTAATTTTTTGAGATAGGATGGTAACCAAGCTAATGGGGAATCCCCCCACCCACCCCAATGATTATTTGTTGATATTGATCATAGGGCTACAAAACCTAAGGAAGAAAGAGTTGAATGTGAAATACTACATGGAATAATTTTACAAACTGATCAATAGATTCAGCGGCATCGAGAAGAATAATGATAACATCCCCTGATATGTTAATGACATAAGGTTGGTCATTCAAGATGAAATTAGTTTGATGATATTTCACTTAGTTAAGGAGGCATATTAATTATCCCTTAAAGCATACGAGACTTTGGCAAGAGAATAACAACAATCAAACAAGGGTAGAGGTCAAGGTGGGGAAGAGGATAATGGTGTTATGAAGGCGCCACACAATTTGAAATAAAGAAAGAGAGATCGACACCTCTAATCAAGGAACCAAAGAAGGAAATTAGCTCTGAGTAACTAGGAGATATATTAGAAGAGCATGCCATAGAGATTTCATAAGTACATGTTTTAAATGTGGACAATATGGTCATCCCATATATGAATGTTGATGAAGATATAGTTGCAATAGACACTGAATATATATTAAAAAGATAATATATAGTTGCAGTAGATCCTAAACATGAAGAGATATTAATGATCAATAGAGCATTGATGAAAATTGAGAAGAAAAGGTAAGGACCTTCACTAAGAGAAAACAATTCAAAAGAAATGTAAGTCTATAGGAAAGTGTTGCATGATGATCATATATGGAAGAAGCATAGAGAATTTGGTGTCCACAAAAATGGCACAAAAGATTAATTTGAAATGCATGTTGCAACTTAATTCATACAAAGTGTCATGGTTATAAAAGGTCATCAAATAAATGTGATAGAATAATGCAAGTTAACTTATCATGTAACAGAGTACCATGATGACATTCAATGTACAATGATACCAATGTATACTTACCTACCTCGTGGGAAAGATCATGGAAATATTAGCAAAAAATAATAAATAATGGTAGGAAGAACACTTACCAATTTGTGAAAGATCATAAGAAATTCAAGTTAGATCTGAGACTTTTTGTGATCCATATTGTAGATAAATGTCTTTTGGATTAATCACATCATTAGGATTTGGTCGATGTTTCGAACCAACTAATGTGGTTGATGCAGGAGCATCCAGCTCAAGGAGGTCATGGCTGGAATTTATCTTTTCTAACAGTTTGAGTTTCGTTAGTTTTTATTTTCATTTACATTTCTAGGAATGCTGTCTCAGCCATTATTAATATTTTGCTTACGTATTCTTTTTACTTTTTAGTTTTATTTAAAATTTTCTTTTAGTTTACAAAACAAGAAAAGACAGTTATTCAGAAATCACTTAATGTAACTACTGGCATTTTGCTAATTGTCCAGTGTTCTCTACAAAATGAAAAGAGGAAACGACTATTGTAATATTTTTGACCATCATAGAACGGAATGAAGAAAATGCACAAAAGCATTCTGAAGAACAAACACATCTGAATCCATTCATATTACAGCTTTAACATCTTTTCTACGAAATACAATTTCATTCATTTTTCTTTTCTATAAGCACAATGATGACAGGTAGTGAATAGTAAGCACTGAAGTGAGGAGCGCAGCCAAACAAGTCAGCAGCGTAACAGAGCAAGCCTACAGGAGAAACAAGAGAGCCACAGTCGAAAGAATACCAAGAAAACAAGCTATAGGTACAAAAACGAATGCATTACCATTTTCCTTTGCAAATTTTTAACAAACGAAACTACTATATAAATATATATATTTGTCAAAGCCAAGCATCCACAGTTCATTGTTCAGAGACCAACAAATAAAATAGAGTTGACAAAACTATAAACCACCGCAAGGTCATCACAAGACCGTATTAATACAACCATGGTTACAATAGCAGAGCCATAAAAAAAGTATACAGTAAAGCTACAGGTACAGTGAGGCCAGTGGATAGCAAGGCCGAAGCCAAATCTCAACTAAATATCCATAAAACCCTACAGCAAAACCCTCAAACAGTCAAACAGGAAAAACACCAAGGAGCGACCCTACCCGGTTCAAGCGTAGGAGATAAGGCAAGAGGACGAGGAACGAAGCCCATCGCTCACCTACATTGGCCAACAAGCAGGTCATAAGGATCGAAGAACGGAACCATAGTTACCAAACACAACCAGAAATAGAGGAAAGGGTTATAAGAAACTCACCGAGGAGAGCCAAGCCCGCGCAAACCAGAAGAGAAGCCAAAGAATTAAGGTTACAATCGTAGAGGTGCTCGCTGCCCACAAGGAGCAAAGACTGTCAGCGACGGAGGAAAAACAAAGCAGATAAGACCAGCATGGAGAGAGGACTTACCTTTTGGATGACCGATGAGTGAGAGCTGAAAGTCGAGCCACTCCACAACCACAACCTATGTCAAAACCAAGAAAACAATCATACTACAAAGCAAGTGCATTGAGGACAGCTGTGAAGAAGAAGCTATAGTTATGACAGATGGATTAGATGAAAAAGGACTTGAAATCAAATTGTTAAGGTTAGTTTTGTTGGCTAGCAGTAAGCTAAAGCTTGAAATTCTGAACTATGATGGCAGTTTGTCCACAGAAGTGTTGTTGGACTAGATTAGAGAGTTAGAAAAATATTTTGAATGTGAGGAGGTCAGCGAAGATAGGAGAGTTAAATTCGTTGCCACCAAGCTAAAAGGACACATGGCCTTATGGTGAGACAATGTTCAAGCAGAGAGGAGAAGATTGCATAAGTTACCCATTAAAAAGTGGACCAGAATGGTTGCCAAGATGAAGGGTAAGTTTTTGCCCAAAGATTACCAAATTTCTCTATATCGGAAGGTGCAGAATTTGAAGCAGAGAGGAATGACAGTGAAAGAATATACTAAAGAATTCTATTGGGTGAATTTGAGAGCTGGTTATACTAAAGACACCCCAGAAAACAAAACAAGGTTTGTGAATGGCCTAAGGCTGGAGATATTGGACGAGATAAGTATTCTTTCTCCAAAAACCATAGAGGAAGCATACTAGAGTGCCTTAAAGGCAGAAGAAAAGATCGCAAGGAAGCAGAATGCCAGGAGAGGACGAGGAACTGGCAATGGGAAAGGACAATCCTTTGGCAGAGGAAGAACTGCCAACAACAGTGAAGAGGGCAGCAGTTCAAAGACCTCGAGGACAGCAGAAAAGGAAGGTAGCATTAGGGGAGGAAGGCCATACCAGAGAGGAAGGGGAAATGGTAGGGGCAGAGGATTTGCCTACCAGTGTTACAAGTGCCACAAGTGGGGGCACAGGTCATTTGACTGTCCTGAAGGAGAACAAGTTGGTCAAAGAGGAGCATATGTTGCTCAAACAGAGGAAGCAGAGGCACCGCCTCAAGAGGTAGAGAATGTACTGGAAACAGGAGAGGCCTTAGTCTTGAACAAGGTACTGCTGAAACCGACAAAGGAAATAGCTGAACAAACCCAAAGAAAGGCATTATTTCAGACTGTGTGCAAGTCACATGGAAAATGCTGCAAATTGATTATAGATAGTGGAAGCATTGATAATCTAGTTGCAATAGAGATGGTGGAGAAATTGGGTTTGAAAAGGTTGAAGCACCCAACTCCCTATAAGGTGTCGTGGTTACAGAAGGGTCACCTACTGCTAGTTGATGAGCAGTGTGAAGTGGAGTTCCATATTGGCAAGTATAGGGACAAAGTGATTTGTGACATCATGCCCATGGACGTGTGTCATATTCTGCTAGGTAGATCGTGGCAGTATGACCGAAAAGTTGTTCATGATGGAAAAACAAACTGTTGCAAGATTGTCAAGGATGGGATTAAGCATACGCTAGTACCCATCAAGGAAGAAGAAACAACAGAAATTAGTGGGACAAAAGTACTACTACTGGGTGGAACAGAATTTCTAAAACAGATTGAAGATGATGAGGTAAAGTATGTTGTTGTAAGGAGACCGAGAGGAGTGCTATTGCACATTGAAATTTCTGACTTACCTGAAGAAATCCAGGAAATGTTGCAAGAATTTAGTGACATTGTGGTGGATGATTTACCAGATAAATTACCACCGAAGCGGAGTATCAATCATCACATAGATTTCATCCGTGGAGCTAGTTTATTGAATAAAACTACTTATCGATGAGTCCCAAGGACAACAAAGAGATCAGGAAGCAGGTACATGAATTGTTGGACAAAGGCTTGATACAAAAAAGTTTAAGTCCCTATGCAGTTCCGACAGTTTTAGCTCCCAAGAAAGGAGGTGAGTGGCGGATGTGTACAGATTCACGGGCAATAAACAAAATTACAATTAGATACAGGTTTCCAGTGCCACGAATGGATGACATGATGGACTACTTGAGTGGGGTAGCATATTTTTCGAAGATAGATTTGAAGAGTGGATACCACCAGATTAGAATCAGAGAAGGGGACGAATGGAAAACAACTTTCAAGACTAATGAAGGGCTGTATGAACGGCTGGTGATGCCATTTGGGTTGAGTAATGCCCCTAGTACTTTCATGCACCTGATGAATGAGATGTTGAAGGAGTTCATTAGGAAATTTGTGATTGTGTATCTTGACGATATACTGATTTTAAGCAAAACCAAGGAAGAACATTTTCGACATGTTCGATATGTTCTAGAGAAGCTGCAACAAAACAAGTTGCTAATAAATCTGAAAAAAAAATGTACTTTCTATCAGAAGGAGTTAGTCTATTTGGGTTTCGTGATTGCAGAAAATGGGCTGAGAATGGACCCAGAAAAGGTTGCAGCTATACTTAGCTGGCCATCCCCTAAGAGTCTATTCGAAGTTCGAAGTTTTCATGGGTTGGAAAGTTTCTATCACAAATTTATAAATAATTTTAGTGGAATCTATGCACCTATGTTGGATACAATCAAAAAGGCATGTCAACCTTTTTAGTGGACTGAAGTTGCAGAGAAGAGCTTCCAGATATTGAAGAAAAAGATCACTGAGAGACCAATTTTGAGGCTGCCTGATTTCAACAAACCTTTTCAAGTTTTTTGTGATGACAGTGGTACAGCCATTGGAGCCGTACTCAGCCAGGAAGACAATTACCAGTAGCCTATTTCAGTGAAAAATTAAATGAAAGCAGGCAAAAGTATACGTCTTATGACAAGGAATTTTATGTCATCGTCCAAGCCTTGAAGCATTGGAAGCATTATCTATTGGGTAATGAGTTTGTCTTGTTTCCTGATAATTCTGCATTACAGTATGTTATGCAGCAACATAAGCTGAATCACAAACATGCAAAATGGGTGGAGTACTTACAGAGTTTTACATTTGTATTGAAGCATATCAGTGGTCAAGCGAACAAGGTAATAGATGCACTAAGCAGAAGAGTTCTACTCTTGCAGGAGAGCATGATACAAGTGCTGGGATTTGAACACCTGAAGGATTTGTATCAAATAGATGCAGATTTCAAGGAGGCTTATGAAGCCTACTAGAATCCTTTATTGAGGAACAATAGTCCATGGTTGGACTATAACTTGCAGGAGGAGTTGTTATTCAAGGGAGGATAGTTGTGTGTCCTAGAATATTTGATGAGGGAGAACATCATCCGGGAAAAACATAGTGGAGGTCTAGCTGAACATTTCGGCATTGATAAGACCTTGGATCAGCTCAATCATTTCTATTATTGGCTGAAGATGCAAAGAGACATGCAGTGGTATGTGACCAGGCGTAAGATATGCCAGTTGGAAAAAGGGCACTGTATAAACCCTTGCCTATTCCAAACAGACCATGGGATTCAGTCAGTCTGGACTTTGTCCTGGGTTTGCCCAAAACACAGTGGGGTTTTGATTCCATCATGGTGGTGGTGGACTGATTTTCGAAGATGGCACACTTTATCCCTTGCAGAAAAACCAATGACCGTGCTACCCATGTAACACACTTGTTTTTCATGGAAGTCGACAGACTGCATGGCTTACCCAAGTCCATTATTTCAGACAGGGATGTGAAATTCACAGGGCATTTCTGGTGCACCTTGTGGAAAAAGCTAGATGCAAAGATAAATTTTAGCTCCGCTTATCACCCATAGACTGATGGGCAGACAGAGGTAGTAAACAAAAGCTTAGGAAACCTGTTGCGGAGTCTAGTTGGAGAAAATTCGCGAATGTAGGATCATGTACTTGCTTAAGCAGAATTTGCTTACAACGATTCACTGAATCGAAGCACAAGAAGTAGTCCTTTTCAGATCTTGTATGGAATGCATCCCCGAGGAGTGCATGAGTTACAAGATTTGGGACAGTTAGAAAGAAGAAGTGCTGACGGGGAAGACTTTGCAAGAGCAATTAACAACCTACATGAGCAGGTGAAGACAAAATTACAGGATAGCAGTCAAAGGTACAAACAGAAAGCAGATCTGAAATGACGAGAGGTACAATTTAATGTAGGGGATCAGGTTCTAGCACATCTACACAAGGAAAGATTCCCTAAGGGTGAATACAATAAATTGAAATTCAAAAAAATTAGACCTTGTAAAATTCTGCATAAATTTTCTGCAAATGCCTATGAGCTGCAATTTCCTCCAGGTATAGGAATATCGCCCATCTTTAATGTGGCAGATTTATTCCCATACACTACCAATCTGGAAGAGGATCGTTCGGCACAGTCAAAGCAGGACACTGAGGAAAGGAGTAGTTCGTGGATGAGACAAATTCCTTCAACTCAGCCACTTGAAATCGAAGGAATCCTTGATACACAGGTGGCCAGGCAGACTCGAAGAAAGGAGTATCTACAGTACCTCATCAAGTGGAAGAACCACCCTATTGAGGACAGTTCGTGGCTTGATGAAGGATAGATACAATGTGTAGGGTATTCTATCAAGGAGCTCATGGACTGGAGCCATGAATTTTCACCTACCCCAGGAGCCTGATGCAAGAGCATCCAGCTCAGGGAGGTCATAGCTGGGAATTTGTCTTTTCTAACAGTTTGAGTTTCGTTAGTTTTCATTTTCATTTACATTTCTAGGAATGGTTGTCTCAGCCACTGTTAGTGTTTTGCTTACATGTTCTTTTTACTTTTTAGTTTTATTTAAAATTTTCTTTTAGTTTACAAAACAAGAAAAGACAGTTATTCAGAAACCACTTAATGTAACTACTGGCAGTTTGCTAACTGTCCAGTGTTCTCTACAAAACGAAAAGAGGAAACAACTATTGTAATCTTTTTGACCATCATAGAATGGAATGAAGAAAATGCACAGAAGGATTCTGAAGAACAAACACATCTGAATCCATTCATATTATAACTTTAGCATCTTTTCTACGAAATACAATTTCATTCATTTTTCTTTTCTATAAGCACAATGATGATAGATAGTGAACAGTAAGAACCGAAGCGAGGAGAGCAGCCAAACGAGTCAGCAACGTAACAGAGCAAGCCTGGGGAGAAACAAGAGAGCCACAGTCGGCAGAATACCAAGAAAACAAGCTATAGGTACATAAACGAGCGCATTACCATTTTCCTTTGTAAATTTTTAACAAACGAAACTAGTGTATAAATATATATATGTCAAAGCTGAGCATCCAAAGTTCATTGTTCAGAGACCAGCAAATAAAACAAAGTTGACAAAACTATAAACTATCGCGAGGCCATCACAGGACCGTATTAATACAACCATGGTTACAATAGCAGAGCCATAAAAAAAGTATACAGTAAAGCTACAGGTACAGTGAGGCCAGTGTATAGCAAGGCCGAAGCCAAATCTCAACTAAAGACCCATAAAACCCTACAGCAAAACCCTCAAATAATCAAACAAGAAAAACACCAAGGAGCGACCCTACCCGGTTCAGGCATAGGAGATAAGGCGAGAGGATGACGAACAAAGCTTGTCACTCACCTGCATTGGCCAACAAGTAGGTCATAAGGACCGAAGAACGGAACCACAGTTACCAAACACAACAAGAAATAGAGGAAAGGGCTATAAGAAACTCACCGAGGGAGAGCCGAGCCCATGTAAACCAAAAGAGAAGCCACGAAATTAAGGTTACAGTCGCAGAGGTGCTTGTTGCCCACAAGGAGCAAATATTGTCAGCGATGGAGGAAAAATGAAGCAAATAAGACTAGCATGGAGAAAGGACTTACCTTTTGGATGATTACCGAGTGAGAGCTGAAAGCCGAGTCACTCCACAACCACAACCTGTGTCAAAACCAAGCAAACAATCAGACTGCAAAGCAAGTGCAATGAGGACAATTGTACATAACCAAATCCTGCAACTATAAACATAACCAAAACCGAGCGAAACTGATAACAGAGACAGAGACCAAGGGTTCTAGACCCAGGCCTCAAAACCAAGCGCGAAACGGGGAGCATCGACATCATACGCAAGTGGAAACCCTCGCAGAGTTGCAAGCCACGCACATTGGAACGAAACACCCGTAAAGCCAATAGAGAAAATCCTCATTTCGCAAAACCGTAGACCTCACAAGTAGCATAGTGAAATAGCAAATGGAATGAACAATTCAGGGTTTCGGAGGATAGTAAGGAACGAGGCCCAAGGCCAGGACACATGTCCTCGTCACAATTAAACGACAGTACAATATCATTAAATTCAACCAACCACCGCTTTAATAAAATTCAATCAATAGTTTATCATTAACCCGAAGGTATAAATGGTTGGACCCATCAGTGGTTCATCCTTAGGAAAAGGTGAAAAAATCATACAATCTTCATGAATAAATAGCAATGATGCATCATTGCTAATTAAACAAGAAGAAGGGGAAAATAGAAGCAACATAGTTATGTTGGTCTTAGTCAAGGATTTATAGAAGGAAGCAAAGAAGTAAAAAAGATGTTATAAAATTCTTCCAAAAAGAAAAAGAATATGAATTGAAGCATTATATACCATTTATATGAAGTTAAGGGGCTACTACATGAATACGAGGAAATTGTTTCAATTGATTTCCCAATTAATTTTCCATTAATGAAGATTTTATATCATTAACCATATTTGATTTATGATCCAAGTTTATTGATTAAGGAACCCTATGGATTGACAATTATAGTGTGTGAAGAGATAAATAAACAAGTCCAAGGTGCGTTGGAAAGGGTTTGAGATTTACATTGCTAAGAATGGATGACTTAAGGGAGTGTTTGAGTGGAGCCAAGCATTTCTTCAACACTGACTTAAAAGGGCTATATGATTTGTTGGTTATACCATTTGGATTGAAAATTTGACCCAACACATTCATGAGGTTGATCAATTAGGTACTTACACCATTCTTAGGTGGATATGTGACATTGCCTTTGGACAATATAATAATTTTCAAAAAGACCAAAGAAGAGCATTTGGTGCATGTGAGACAAGTGTTGGAGTAGTGACAAAAGGAGAAGCTACTGATAAATATCGAAAAGTGTTTGTCCATGCACAAGAAGATATTCTACTTGGGCTTTGTTATATATCAAGAAGGGTTGAAGAAAAATCTTGAAAAGGTCCAAGGAGTTGTTGAATGGTGAACACAACGAATACATTTGAGGTAATAATTTTCCATGGTTTAGAAAATATTTTTAAGAAAACTCATTACAAATTTAGTGGGTTTTATGCACCACTTGCCAAATATATGAGGAAGGGAAGCTCACAATGGATAACACCAAATCATAGTTTTGAGCTCATAAAAGGGAAAGTCACTGAAAATTTATATTAACTTTATCAAACTTTGATGAAGTGTTCCAAGTAGATTGTGATGCAAGTATAACAATGATGGGGCCAAAGTTGAGTCAAGAAGGAAACCCAATAGTAATTTTTAATGAAAATATGAATGAGGCCAAAAGGAAGTATTTCACATAAGAGCAAGAGTTTTATGTGATCATTGAAGAATTGAACAAGTGGAAACATTATCTCTTGTCCAAAGAGTGTTATATTTGTCATCAAAGATTGACCAAAAGAACACGAAGTGGGTGAACTTGTTACAAAGGTATTTATTTTTAGTATTGAAGCATCGAAGTAGAAAGTCCAATATAATTGTTTATACATTGAGTAGGAGGACAACCTTGCTGACCAATTAGTTGTCTATAGAGGTGGTTGGGATCGAAAACTTGAAATAATTATTAGAAGATGATGTTTATATTGCTGGGTCACTTCAATATGGATAAGACAAGTATAACTTTTGATAGAAAACATTAAGTTAAAAAAACTCTAACAATGTGAAGAAATGGGTGGAAAGTTGTTGAGTTTGTCTGTAGTTAATCCATAGAGTTGATCTTTGCATCTAGAACCTAAACAAATTATCTTCAAATCTCTACACAACCTAGTATCAAGGTTTTCTCTCGTCAATCAAAATAACATCTTACATCAAATAGGGCACACTCCATGCAGTAACAAAGAAAACTAGCAAAACTCAAGGTGAAATGATTGCTACATTGAACAACCTTGAACAAAATAGCAAAGCAAAAAAAGTTCAACCAGTGAACTCTTCATTGGTGAAAAACAAAACATGGAATAATCCTTCAAATAATGGTGGTTGGATGATAAACAAGGGAAGAGCCAAGTAGGAACAATCCATTTAAGAATAGGTAGATTGAGTTAGCCACAAGTCATGGAACACATGTTTATGCCATGGGGAACTTTTTGTCAAACTCTTTTATGAGGGAGATGGAGAGGCACAAGGAACATTTCCAACAAGCAATGGGATGGAAATTAATATATTCATGTAGTGTAAGGATTAGACATTGGGTTCTTTGGAGGATGTCGTCCCACCCCACATGTCCTCTTCCTCTTCCTCGCCCCTCTTGATTAGGGTGAGTGACTTCTCTCATTCCCCATTCATTGGTGAAAATTGAAACATGGAATAACAGTGGCCAGATGATAAACAAGGGAAGAGTCGAGTAGGAAAACTCCATTTAAGACATTTGTTAGCGGTAAAAGATAATGCAAAAGTTAGGAAATATTTTTAGCTAAAGTAGAGTGTGATTATAATAATAATAATAATAATATCCATTTTTAAGGTCACAGCCAAGCCAGACACCAAATTGGTGTATGAGACCCCCTTGTTTGTGGGACAAGGGACCCACCTCCACGCAGCGATTTGACTGCTAAGTCTACGAAGGCATACATACTCTACCCCCCTCTGGTTTTGAATCTGTGACCTCTTAGGAGGAAACACATTCTCTTAACCATTAGGCCCACTCAAGAATTTCTTAATTGAATATGTGCAGATTATAAGTTTAATTTTTCCTCTAAAATTTTTATTGTTTAGTTTTAATAAATATAATTATATTTGTTTAGTTTTTAATTAGTATAATTGTATAAATTAAATGGTTAATATATCATTTCATAATAAACTCAAAACATACATCTCATATTGTTAAGATTAATAAATCATACGAAATAAGTAATTATAATTTTAATTTTAAATTTTATTATTATTATTATTATTTTAATTATAAAAAAAAAAAATGAAATTAAATATATACACATTTTAAAACATTTGGAAGAAAAAATACATTACTTAAATTAAAAAGTAATTAAATTATAATTTCATTTTAAACTATTATTATTACTAATTTTAAAAATAATTGTATATTGATTAACATGTATATGAAAAAATAAAACTGTAAAATAATAATAAAATAATAAAATTTAATTCATAAATAAATTTTTATTGCTCATTAAAATAAATATAATACATTTTTTTAACTTAAATTGAAAAACTTAATTAATATTTTACTTCCACAGAATTATATATATATATTGGAAGTAAAATTCACCCTTTTATTTCAGAAAAATGTAATAGTTCTTGGCTCAATCGATTAAGACTCAGAAAAATGAATCTGCTAATGGTTCTTTCCATTGGCCTGATTCTCAAATGAAAGCTTAAGAGGGAATTGACTATCTCCAGTCATGAATGTGTGAACTCCAACAGACAAGATCCTTCTGCCATCTTCTGTTACAGTGCTCAGATCGTCACATGGGCTGATCAGAAATTTAACTTCGCTAGACCTTCCAGACTCCATATAGACGCGTTGAAAGCCAATCAACTGCTTCTTTGGTACTCCTTCGTGAGTTGCAGGAGTTTTGACAAAGAACAACACAACGTGACTTCCATCCATGGGCCCATGATTATGAACCAAAACCTGCAAGTTAAATTTGGCTTTTTCACATGCTGTATAAGCATCAACGTAGATGAGGTTAGATGCATTTTCTCTCTCTGGTGAAACCTGGTGCAGTGAATGAAGTTGGACATGATTGTGAGAAGCTGGCAGAATAATGTGATCCGGTGTTGATGTAGGAAAAGTAGAAGAGTAGGTTGAATAACTTAATCCATAACCAAACTCAAATACAGTTTCCCCTGTATAGAATCGGTATGTTCGGCCTGGGTATCCTCTGGAAGAATTGGGACGCATGTCCATGATGTTCATAGGAATTTTTATGAAAGCTTGAGGGTACCATGTCATAGGCAACCGCCCACCTGCAATGTTTTGGAAGGTTAGCACTTTTGCAGCAAATGATCTTAGTTTCCAACCTGCTATAATTGGAAACTAACCATTGGAATTGGCTTCATAAAATCCTAATTTCAAACAGTATGCGTGGAAAAAAATGTGAAAATTGAAAATTGAAGGGACACAGTTTACCTGGATTGTAATCTCCAAAAATAACTTCAGCCAGTGCTTGGCCACCAGCTTCACCGGGGTAGCCAACCCACAAAATACCGGCGATTTTAGGATCCTTTATTGCAAAAGAGACATCAACTGGTCCTCCACTCATGATGACAAGCACCACTGGTCCTTTAGAGACACTTGCAACTTCAGTTACTAATTTCTGCTGTTCTCCGGGAAGAGTCAGAATTTGTCGATCATGATCTTCTGTTTCTTGTGATTGATCCAATCCAACCACCATAACCACAGCATCAGTCTTCGCTGCAATACTTGCTGCTTCACCAAAGCCCTCAGTGGAAGTACAATTGACATAACGGCATCCTGGGGTGTATGTTAGTGTCTTGATATAATTCTTAAGACCTGAAACTGGAGTTATAATGTTGCAAGGAATGCCTGCAATACCAACAAGCAAACAACAACCTCATGAAACTTTTTGCAGAGGTTTTTGCATCATTTGCAATCCCTCATAAAAAGCATGAAAATTTGAATGCAAACCTGGATAATCTCCAATTGATGTATTAGGAGCATCTGCGTTAGGTCCTACGACTGCTAGAGAGGAAATATGTAATTTTGATAATGGTAAAATATTATCCATGTTCTTCAAAAGTACTATCCCCTCTCTAGCAGCCTCCAATGCAAGGTGCCGATGATCGTCAGAACAAACATTCTGGGGCCCCAGATCACCATACTTCTGATGCTTAGGATGACCATCAAAAAGCCCAAGACGCATTCGTACTGAGAATAAGTTGAAAAGGGCTCGGTTAATAGATGATTCTTGGACCTTCCCTTTCTTCACTGCAGATATTGTGTGCCGAAGCAAATAAGTTCCACAGTTGATATCCATGCCTGTGAACAGACATAACATGGGGTTGGTTACACTACAGGTTCCATGAAAAGGTACAGTGATCCAATCAAATAAGCTATTTAGCAAGCAAAATCGAGATAAGTATTCCAATGCTTGAATTATGTTTAACTAGCAGGCTCTAATTCAGCAAGGAATCTTAAAATGCACCAAGAAATATAAGCTCTAATGTTGGAATTAAATCACTATTATGCCTACCAGCTTTCAGAACATCTGCAACTGCATCCTCTCGAGATTTTGCATAGGTTTGATTCTCATAAATGATTGCAACAGCGTCACAATCAGAAGTAATATACCTGAATGGTTTTTGTGTCTTTAGTGCAGGAACTTGGCCATTTTCAACTATGCATAAAACAGTATTGTATAATGGATATCCCTAGAGTATGTAGTTCAGTAAGGATCAAATAAAATTGTACAAGATCAACATACCCTTGAAATCCCCAGTCAGATCTTGCTGTTTGAGAAAGGAGGTCATAATGTGCACATGCTGGGATTCCATTTACCTGGTTGTAAGAGCACATCATACAACTTGAATGCCCTTCTTCCACACAACTCTTAAAAGGTGGTTGGAATGTGTCTTGTAAATCTTGTTGAGTAACCTGCAAGCACAGACAGTTGGACCAGATCAGAGATGTTTCAATCTCAACTTCAGAAATTTTTATACTGTACAACAATCATGCCCCAATGAAATCACAATTAGGTCTCCAGCAAGGCTAAAATAAGGTTTGTTCCTACACTTCAAACCAGATCAGAGATGATTCATTCTCAACTTCAGAAGCTTTTCTACTGTACAACAATAATGCCCGAATGGAATTACAATTAGGTCTCCAGCAACAATGACAGTGGAGCTAGAATAAGGTTCCTACACTTAAAACAAAGTTCATGGAGTCTATCCAACCTTTATCCTACTGTTTACACAGACAAAACAGAGACAAGAATATATGTGGATTCCTACCTCACAAATATATGAGAATCGTAGCCTTTAAACAACCTTAAGCTTACTGCCTATAATCTATCGATCATTCAATGTACTTTAATGTTGTTATGTCCGCGCAGAATATCAATCAGTCCATCATTCAATGTACTTTAATGTTGTTATGTCCGCGCAGAATATCAATGAGAGAAAAGGGGCAAAAGAGGGTCACACAGTGTGTTGGTGTTGTTTTTTTTACACAATGTGAAAATTTATCATAACTTAGTTGTCAAATCAGCAGTGGAGACTGTCTGTCTTTACTGGCTACTATCCGCTAACGTAGGTTGACTCTTCACTATTAGTTAAGGAAAACCACTTTGGTGGTCTGTAAAAGGTAGACTTTCATTCTGGCCGAAATCTCTGGATCTTAAGCCATTAACCTGTTTCCTTACAATGGAGGAAGATGAATTCTTAGCCGAACAGAAACAATTTTAAGGAATACTCTAAGTTCCGATCAGAGTGTTTTACCAATGAGTTATTATCCGGTAGTAATACCAATGAGTTATTATCCAGTAGTAATGGGCCAAGACCAAGATATTTTTCAGTTCAGGAAATTCAGAATAATTTGATACAAGAGTACTTTTGAAGGAAGAATGAATTGAAGAGGAAAAGGAGCAGATACCAGTGCATTGAAAGTATAGCGAGCATAGCCATTCCATTTCTCGAGATCATAAGCAGTAAAATGCTTGCAACATGCAGAGAGCATTAACCTGCTAGGTTCATGCCTGTGAGGATCTAGTTCTTCCCCTTGAAAGCCACGTACATATGCAACAGCATATTTACTGACAGTGAAAGGATCTTCTCCAGGAGTCTCCTGGCCACGTCCCCAGCGAGGATCTCTGAAGATATTAATATTGGGAGCCCAAAACGTGAGACCTGCCTGAGCAGAGTTATACATTGCACGAGCTTCAATGGCAATGGCCCTTGCAATTTCAGTCCACAATGTTTGGTTGAAAGAAGCTGCAGTGAGAATGACCTGAGGAAAACTGGTGGCTGCCTTGATGGTACCATTGAAGCGAATACCAGGTCCATTGGCCCCAATGCCATGGAGGGATTCAGACCACCATTCGTAACTGGGAATTCCCAGTCTTGCTACTGCTTCAGCCGAAGTCGAGAGCTGTCCCACTTTCTCGCGCAATGTGAGCCTTCTTATTATGTCTTCAACGCGGATTTTTACTGGGAGGGATGCGTTGCAGAAAGCATAGGATTTTGTTTTAGCAGCATGAGCATCGCATGCATATTTCAACTGGACTGGTTGCTCTGCATATGCAATGAATGGCAGGATTCCAATGGCGAGGATCAGCAATATTATGGTAAATGGAGTACAAATCTTCATGGTTATTTGGGCGTTCAGTGCTCAGTGCCAAGTGGTCGTTGTAACGGAGTTTAAAGATGAAAAGCCGTCCGTCTCATGGAGTTTGAACAAGGATAACACCGCCGTAACAGTTATCCGGATTGGATTGATTTGGGAATATAGTCACAAGATGTGGAACAGATTTGCACTCGAACACTGCGGTAAAAGTGTGGCAACTTGCAAGAAAGAATCTAGTCACATGGTTTCCATAAGACACGTGGTTATGCTTTGAGATTTCTACTCACACTCTTTTCTAGCAATTAAGGACTCAAACATTGCTGTACAGCTCGGCTCAGAAAGGATCCAGTCACGCGTTTAGATAAGAGATTCCACACAACGATATGGATTTTGGAATATGTATGTTTTGAGATTTCACACAGCGATATGAATGTTGGAATGTGTTTTGTTGAGGTGATAAGCTAAAATTAAGGAGGAAAGGGTTTATATATGGAAACTTTGACGGGTCAGGGTGTTTATATGG
This sequence comes from Pinus taeda, assembly GCA_000404065.3. NCBI lineage: Eukaryota > Viridiplantae > Streptophyta > Pinopsida > Pinales > Pinaceae > Pinus > Pinus taeda. The sequence goes on along the minus strand of APFE031283197.1, from coordinate 7,938 downwards.
AAAATTTTAGGGTTATATTGGTAAGTGGATTAATTTTTTATATTTAAAAATAATACATTGGTTCATTTTATTTTTTTAATGGTATAAAAATTATATTAAATAATTAGAAAATTTAAAAATATTGTTAGCATATAAATTTCCATCTTAGGTGTATATATATTTCATTGGGCATTAAATATGTTTTAAAACTGTTTTATTTAGTTAAGAGCTGTTTTTTTGTATGTAAGGAAATAGGTTAAGAGCTCAAGACCCAAAGGTATTTGGTAGGAGTGCTTGCGCACAACTAGCCGGTAATTATAAGTAGCATGGTTTTCTTTGATTAGCAATGATGAGTCAAGTTGCATTAGCGGATAACAACCAATGATGGTTGTCCCCATTATTGTTTGACAACTGAGTTATGATAGGTTTTCCCACCATAGAAAACCTATAAATAAATCCTAGGTGTATATATATTTTATTGGGCATGGAATATGTTTTAAAACTGCTTTTATTTGGTTAAGAGCTGGTCTTTCTTGTATATAAAGAAATAGGATAAGAACTTAAAAACCAAAAGCATTCGGTAGGAGTGCTTGCGAATAACGAGCGGGTAATTACAAGTAGCATGGTTTTCCTTGATTAACAATGATGAGTCAACCTACATTAGTAGATAGCAGCCAATGATGGTTGTCCCCATTATTGTTTGACAACTAAGTTATGATAGGTTTCCCACTGTTAAAAAAAAAAAAAAAAAAAAAAAAATTAAGTTTTTATACATCAAGAACTTTTCTCTAGTTCTCCAGCTATGGGGGAACATATACCGGTCTTGTTTAGTGAGATTGGAGTCGAAAGCGTGTAAGGCGTCTAGGAATCTCCTACGCAAGGAAAGCTTACATGAATGGGAGCACCCTCCATAGCTTTCAGAGGGTTATGATGATCCATTCTTGTATCTCTAGCTACAAAAGCAAACCCAAAAGGAAAAAAAGCCAATCTAGCAAGACACCAGAAGCAATAGGCCGCTAATTCAACCCAACCCAAATCTGACCCCAAGCATGACTTCTCTCTAGGATTTGACTCTCTTAGAGGTTTATATTTACTTGTAGGAGTCTTTTTTATTCCTTGAGGCCTCACCCTTTGAAGTGCCCTCGGCTCCAGCGTGACTAGACAAGTTTCCAAGTTTTTTGTATCTATGTTTACATGTCTAATAATATAAAAAATCTTACTTACCTAAAATAATTTTAATTAATAATATTTAATTTAATTTAAAAATTACACTATTATTATAAATTACAAAATTTAACATAAAAATTTCATATATATTTTTTAAACATGTCTAGTTCCATGTCCAAGAGTAACACCTAAATATGACAGAGAATTGATCTAGTGACTTAACATCTAGGAGTGCCTTAACAATGCACCTGATCACCATCTATCCAAGACTCCAAGGACAACATGTCACTTCCATATTAAAAAATGAATAAATTGCAAATCTCTCTATTAATGAAATAATAATTCTCTCTTTATATACACAAACCTATGTCCATCTTAACTCTACGAAGAGCCTAAAGGGATCAAATCTCTTTTCACTCTAAAAGAGGTTTGCATATAAAAAGATTTAATCCCTCTTCGCCCTTTGTAGATCCAAAGCTAAAATGGATCTAGGTTGGTCTAATTTCCCCTTTAAATAGGCTATATTCACATGAATACCATGGACTATTTTTATTTTTATAGGTTTATTTTTATTTTAATCTAATTTGACTTAATCAAAATGTTAAACATTACATTACATATCTACCATATTAGGTTGGAGAGAGCACCCATGTTAAATTATATATATATATATGACATTGAAATATTTTATTTATGATTTATATTCTATACCTTAAAATGTTAAGGGGTTGTCTATAAGTGAGACTTTTTGAAAAAATTCCAGTTTGTTTTCTGATCTAATTTGTCTATAATATGATAGGGATTCATTGAAATCATAAGTTTGATGGGTGAATTCTTCACAATCGAAGGGCCCTAGGGGTTTTTTAGGGTGTTGAATCCGTACATGCAATGAAAAAGCCACCTTAAACAACATTAATCAAGATTTCACCACAAATTAATGTGTAGAACATGAATGCAATGGTTAGGTGGGAGGTTTGGTCCCCACAAATCTTGTGGTCTAATCTCGTGCAAGACTTTGTATGCAGTCACTTGAAAAAAAAAAGAATATGAATCATACATAAAATATTTCAATGTCATATATATATATATAATATATATATATAATAATATATATATAATATATATATAATATATATATATGTATGTATGTATATGTATATAACAAACATGAATTTATATATATAAAGAGAGAATTCTTATTTCTTTTAATAGGAGATTTGTTAAATTTTCATTATTTTAATAGGAATTGACATGTTACATTTTAAATAATAAACACAAAATTATATATAATATAATATATATATTATAGAGAGAGAGAGAAGACGAGAGAGACGGAGGAGAGAGAGAGGAGTCAAACTAGATTGAGGCATGAATTAACATTTTAGTGTAAAAAATGTAAATATCGTTAAAAAAATATTCTAATGTCAACTTATGTATATAATGTACGCAATTTATTAGTGTGTTGCATTAAAAAATAATAATAATAATTTAAAATTTGATCCTACATCACTTGGTAGATCTAGAAATTAAGATAAATCTAAGCCTGTTTAAAATAGATTGTATTCTTATAATATATTTTTTTAGGCATCATATAACATTATCACTTACTATTATCTTAATAAGTTTCAAAAGAGGAAATATATAATTCAACATATAAAAATATTTCAAATCTTTAATCATAATAATCTTTATTAACAATTTTCATTAAATGAAATAAATATAATATTATTTTCTGTACATATTAAGTTGATTCATGTATAGTTATTGGTTTCTAAAGTGTAGATGGATATTATAAAAATAATTATTTAATAATATAAGTGAAATAATACACATGATACTATAAAGTATTCTCTCATCTATGACCAACATAAATCCATCTTAATTTTAGATATACCAACTGCCAAGAGGAATCAAATATCTCAAGATGCAAACATTTTTTTGAATGAAAAATATTCATTATATATATGTGTGTGTATGTTTTATATGGTATATACATGATTGGTATTGGAATATTTTATTTATGATTCACATTCTACATGGTAAAATGTTAATACACGCCCCAATCATGTTTGAAAGTAGAAAACATATATCCACAAGGCTCTCTTTCTATATATGTAATTATTTTTGTTAGTAATATTTAAGATGTAAGTTGTCAACTCCATATTAAAAAATGAATAAATAACAAATCTAAAAAAACAATAATAATGAAATAAGAATTAGACACACATCTCTCTCTCTCTCTCTCTCTCTATATATATATATATATATATATATATAACCAAGAAGGAATATGGCATGTGAAATGTGGAAGGCTCTTTAAAACTTGTTCTAGAATAAGAATGAGAACTAGTTATTAGCATTGAGAGAGAAGCTCAAGAACACCAAGATGTTGGATGGAAAGGGTGTGGCTTTATATCTGATGAGGATTTCTCAGGTTCATGATGAACTAGCTGCCATTGTTGATAACATTCCAAATTCTGAATTAGTGAAGATTTCTTTGAAGGGATTCTTCGAGGAATTTAAGCCATTTATCAAAGGAATAGTTGCTTGAGACAAGCTACCAGATTGGAACAAGTTATGGGACGACTTCATCCAAGAAGAACTACGGGACGAGGATCTTCATAAGAAGAAATATGATGGAGAGAACGTGGCTCTCACTGGTAAGATGGAGGGCTAAGCGAAGGGCTTGAGCAAGGTGAAGTGTTTCACATGTGGTGAGCATGGTCATTATGTAATTAAGTGTTTGTGTTGGAAGAAGAGAGATAACAAGAAGAAGAAGAAGGAGATAGAAATGGCTACAACCTTTATAGTCAAGTAGGATGACTTCTCAAGAAGGTTCAAGGAGGACTTTGCTATAGTCTCTCATTTCTTTGAGGGCACCATTGATGAGGGTGCATGTTTCATTGATAGTAGAGTGTCGAATCAAATGACAAGATCCTGAGAAGTTTTCAACACTCTAATCGAATGGGACTCTAAATTTCACATGGAGGTTAGTGATAAGAGTCAAAATATTGTCAAAGGGTCAAGTATGGTGCCATTTAGGATGGAGTCAGGAGGGTTGTTACGAGTCCAGGTTGTATTGTGGGTATCAAAGCTCAAGTGTAGCATGTTGTCTATCTCAATGATTAAGGTGAAGGGGTTTGAAGTGATATTCCAAGATATGAAGGCAATATTCAATCTCAAAGGCTCTAACTCGACTAGAGTTATCATTGGAGTTAGGGAGAGTGACCTATACAAGTTAAAGGGAAAGCCTATAGATCAAAGGTAGAAGCACGTTCCTAAGACTCAGAGGGAGTCAGGTTAGAGTGAGAGTTTTCAGTTTCAGAGGGAGAATCCACAACCCACGAAGAACACATGGTCAATGGGGAGTAAGGAGACTTCTATAGTTGGAAATAAGGAATCGTGGAATGACTTGAAAGGCATATCATGAGAAGAAGCAGTAATAGGCTTCTAGTGACAGGGACACTTTCGAGGAACATGTTCATTCTTCAAGGTATGTTGCAGTGATGGATGCAATAGATTTGGATTGTGTTCCTAGTGAGTTACTTCCAAGGAATGGAAGTACCTCCCTCGCTAAGAGGGAGTGTTGAAAAGTGTAGCTTGGGAGGTACTCCCACTAGTCTAGGGTACTTGACTTGTAAGGATTTGACCTACCAAAAGGACTTGGTTGGGAAAAGTACTGAAGTAGTGGTTTTTGAACCCAAAAGAGTGGGTTTAAAACAAGAAAATGAGTTTTATTTAATGATATATTTGTGTTTGAGCATGTAGGCTTAGGTTGGCTAGGTGCCATGGACATGACCCTTGGGGCTAATTAGACACTGCATGAACAACTATATATGGGAGATCATGTGAGGTCATACGAAAAAGATAGAAACTCATCTCTTGTGAAGGATAACAATGTAAGGAGGATTGAAAATCTCTAAGAAAGAGGACGAATGGTTTTTGTCTCAAGAAGAAGGATAAAGAGGAGGTTGAGTCATTGTTTTCCAAGCGTGGAGGTTAGAAGCTGCTAAGGTAAGGGTCTTTTCACTATTTTATGAGGTCGAGTCTTAGTTTTGTGGCCAAAGCCCTATTCTCTTGTTTTATATAGGCCAAAAGGTCTCAATGGGTTGAACAAAGACTTAGTATAAGAAATTTATTGTCTATAGTGGGTCACAGATAGAGGAGGATAAGTTCAGAGGCCTCAGGAACCCTAGGAGTAGGGGCCGAGCTACTTCATGTTGAGAAAAATGCTAGGAATGGTTGTATTAGGTGATTGGATGGTTGTTGAGCACGTTAACTTGAAGTATATCTATGAATGGAGGATTGAACAACTGGTTAGAAGGATGATTATATAGTGATCTTAGAGGACAAAGACCAATGTGAGTAGCTAATGTTTTGTTGATATGTAGTGTATTTGAAGGGCTAAACACATTGTAAGTGGTTTCTTGGATAGAGGATTAAAATGAGCTATTTCTCTGTGGTTATTTGTGGCAAAGGACAACCAAGTGTTAGTGACAAAAGAGGAGTAAAATCACTGTTGTGAAGAGGCTACATCAATAAGTAAGTTGGTTATTTTTTTCATTGTTCTTTTGGGTAGATTTAGGGTCAAAGGGAGATGACCTCAAGCCCTAGTGGTCTTGTACCAAGGTTTTTTAAGGGCCATGATCTCTAGTATGGGAGCCCTATGTTTGTTTTATTAAAGGAATAATAAAAACAAGTTTTGGGCCATTGATGCTTCTTACCCAATAATGGTATTTTTACGATGCATCAGAACACACATCTTCCTGAACCTGTCAACTACCACAAACATGTAGTCATGTCCCTTGCTGGTTGTTAGTAAACCTCTCACAAATTCCATGGAAATTCTTTCTCAAGGAAGAGTGGGTATAGATAAGGGATGATATAGACTCTATTTTGTGTTATTAGGCTTGTTGGTACAACAAAGCATGCATCCTCTTATGAACCTAACTACCTATTATTATATCTTGGGTCAATACACATACCTATACAAGTTAGCTACTATCTTCCCTACACTAAAGTGATCTGCAACCTTGGAGGTGTGAGCCTCTATGATCGGATACAATCACTCACCTTTAAGAACATATAACTTATCCAACATGTAGAGTAACCCATCCTAGAGATGGTAGTGAACTGTAGTATCACCATCATGCACATAAATTTGATTTTGCAACTGCTTAAAAACCTCAATGAAGTCCTCATCATCTGAATATGCCTCTCTATATGCATCATGGGTGAATGGCTCAATGTGCATCAAAGTTCCCAATGTTTTGATCTTTGATGTGGGTGGCCTTAGAAGCATGCCAACCAACTTGGTTATGCTACCCTTCTAGTACTTTATCACTAAATGAAATTATTGTAGAAACCCCACCCACTTGTAATGCCTAGTGTGTTTTAGCTTCCTCTGGGCCTATAGGTACTATAGTAGTTGGTGATATGTGTGGATTACTGTCTCCTTTCTCTTTAGATAGTGCTTGCACTTCTTCACAGTTTGCACTAGGGCATAAAGCTTCTTGTCATAGGTAGGGTAGTTAAGAAGTGCCCCATGAAATACTTCAGAATGGTAACATATAGGTGTTCTTCCCTGAATCAAGAATGTTCCCATAAGATACCCACTTGTATCTATATTTTCTTCGAAGGGTTGTATTTCAGTAATTCCAAAACTGGTGCTTAACTAATATTCTTATTTAGATCCTCAAATACCCTCTATTGACCCTTTCCCCATTGGAAACTCTTTCCACTTTCTATTAGGGCATGGAGTGGTGCTTCTACCACTGAAAAATGAGGCTATGAATTTCCTCAAGTACTGTGCTACTCTAACGAAACTCCAAACCTTTGAAACATTAGTAGGAGCCATCCATTTTATGATGGCCTCCATCTTGGCAGGATCTATCTTCAGTTCTTCTCCACCTATCACATACCCTAGGTACACCAAAGAAATTTGTGCAAACTCTCACTTGAGATTTGTTAGCAACTAGTGCTTCTTTAATATCTCCAACAACTACATCAAATGTGAGATGTGCTCCTCCTAGGTAGCACTATATACTAGTATATCATCCAAATAGAAAATAACAAATGAATCCATAAAATGGTGTAGTAAATCAATCATTAACTTCATAAACATGGTGCATTGCATAGGCTTAATCACACGACTAATAACTCATACAAACCTTTAGGCCCTGTAGGTCTATGTTCTAGCCCAAACAAATGAGAGATGTGATGTTGATATACTACTGTTGTTATGACCGTGAGAATCATTCCTTTTCTCGCACATGTGATTGTAGCTCTCCTAGAAATGGTCCTCTTGACTTCAGTCTAGGCTTCACCTTCTTCACTGCACTTGAAGACCTTTCCCTTTTCCTTCATTACCCTTTACTTGACTCTTTACTTCGCAGATTTCATAGATGTAAGAGAGTCATTTTGGTGGAGTGGACAACCTCTATATATAGAGGATTGACCCTCCTTTCAGGCCGACTAGAAGGCTGAATTGAGGACGGTTTGTAGGCCAACTTGTTGAGCTTGCTTTAGATGGCTTCTTTGGTGGTGTAACATTGTTTAATGGTGCCTTTGCATAGGAGGGGACCAGACTTTGCTTGGGGGTGACTTCTTTGACTCTTATACACAATGTAACATACCCTTAAGGTCTTTACCATAATTATTTTGACCTTTTGACTTACCTATATGTTAGGGTCCCACCCTAACCCCCTTATTCATGTCATGGGATCACGTCATAGTCAAGAGTCAATAAAGCCCATATTAATATTTGTAAGTGGTTAACCCAGTTAGTTGCAA
>APFE031283193.1:0-13997 GCA_000404065.3 Pinus taeda | reverse complement strand
TATATTACTTAAAAATAATATTAATGAAAAGATTAATATTATAAAATTATAATTTTAGATTAATTTTTTTGAAATAAGAAAAGATTTGATATTAAGTTTGTGCCTTTATATAGTGAATTATATAAGAAATTTACATATCGTTCAAGATTACTAGAACTTCTCAGAAGAAGGGGAGAATTATCTCAAATGGTCTAAATACTTTTTCTACACTCACTCCTAGTACCAAAATTTAAACTTCTATTACTATAGACTCTACAAAATTGGTCATTTATCAAAATACATTTATATGGATCTGTCATTTATTATTAAGTGAGATGAATTGACATTTCGTATATAGGGCTATCACGGGCAATAATTTTTGTACTTCTTGAGTCTTCATTGTTCCTTTGAGCTTAGAGGTCATCGAGTTGAAGGTGCAACCCATCCAATTCATCCTCCATGCGTTGAATTTCGACCTGTTGATTCTACATTGTTTATATCACAGTGACGGTTTGTTGATGCATATCAGAGTCTTCCACTTACTAATCCAGAGGAGGGTGTGGACAAAGATGGCAATCATTAACCATTGGAGAGACGATACTTGTCGAGACCCCTTGGGAGGTTGGACTTTAAGAAGTGCAGAGTATAATGTGCAAGTGAGAAAACAACCATAATACCATTGGGGAGATGAGTAGGGTGAAGAACGAACCATAAAACCAATGCACAATGTCTTCTTTTGAACTAATTCTAATCCACTGAGCATGCTTGAACATAGAGACCATGAGTGATATTGTTGGAAATTTGTGATTGGGTTTACCTACACCACTAGAAGTGTTACCTTATGAAGAAGGATGAAATTTTATGTTTTTATTTTCCACTGTATCACGTGAATTACACTCAAAACAGGCCTGTAAGAAGAGGACTATTGTGATTTTCCTAGAGATTAAACTAGCATTTGCACCAAATGTTGCAAAGGAAACGCCGTAAGGCATAAAGTGTAGAAATCCATTATCCATATAATGTGTGCATAAGGTCAATGACCTAAATATCAACATGTCTATTCACTTTTTCTAAATGTTGTAAATGACCAGAATTATAGAAATATTCCTAAATGTGTACCAATATTTATAGGCACACTCCTTATACCTTAAGATTTTTGGTTGCAGCTTCAGATTTGGAAGTCTTGAGATTTACCAAGGCTTCAATTCTTGCTTCTTCTCGCTGATATCTGAAATTTACAGACAACTTGAATGCTCACAGATTTTGTTGTGAAAATTATAGATAAGAAATGTTAGCAATCTATTAATTTAGAAAAAGCTTTGTGAGAGATAAAGGTCTTATCGTGTTTATCAATACATAGCATTGTAGATTAGAGCTCATTTCAACTTTAAAAACTGGAAATTGAAACAGAAAAAAAGAGAAAACATAAAGGAAATTGAAACAAAATTGTAATACGATCTTTTAAATGCATTAACACTAAGCTAATGATATGTTCTTTAAAAATGCGCCCATGAAAATCGTTCTCTATTAACGCAAGCAAGAGATATTTAATTACCACTACAAATTGCTTTGACATTTGTTGTGGTGGTCTTTAACACTACATCTAACTCGTAAAGTTTATGTTCAAAAACACTTAATTACATTCCTGGTCTAAGTAGAAAATTGTTTTTTGTTATCTAGAGGTTGTGTTCACAACAGCTAAACACTTCGTGAAGAAAAGGGACAAAAATATCATAGCTTTGGGGGTGGAAAGCTTTGTCATGTCAAGCAAGGCAAAAGTTGACTCAATTCAAGATTTTAATCTCAAGCATGTCACATCCAAGGAGAGTGCCTTTGATCAGGTCCGTACAGAAGGGAAGCCTCTCTGTCAAAAGACTGTAATTGCAGGAATTTCAACGGATAGAAAAGTCTAGTAACTGAAACAATTGGTTCGAAATTTAGTCATTCTATGTTCCTTCAATAACATAAACACTGGAGCATGGGAGATGACTCACAATGCTCACACCTTTTTAGATCATTGATTGAAGGGGATTTGGCTTACTTATTTGTTTTATATTTCATTGTATATTTAGGAAATTAAAACATAAATTATGGACTAAACAAGAACATGCCCGGGATAGAAAATTCTTAGAAAATGGTTGTCGGCATTCTAATCCAAATAATTGGAAAGAATCCCCAAACTTGTCAACTTTAATTGTTGCAAGCATACCAAATTCATTATCTCTCTTTAGTGCTTCAGAAACGTCTCAAACATCAGCTCTAGATCTTCTTCTTGTATGTCTCAAACATTAGGTCTAGATCTTCTTCTTGTGCCTATGTGCCTACTCTTGCAACTTTCAAAGGGGTCATACCTTTCCAGCTACTCACAAAAATGATTTGTGAATCTTATTTTTCTTAATGTTAGATATTAATTTACCAAATCCTCAACAAATGAATAGAAAGAATTTAATGATAAAATGGAAATTTCGAAAAACATCACAAATAAAGATATAATGCATTGAACTTACAAGCCACCAAAAAATTGGAACAAAATATCGATGGACATTATCACGACCAAATGCACACCAAGTGTAAGAAATATTATTTTCAATGTCAACAATCTAGCACATTCAAAACTAATATTAACTACCATTTATGCCAAGTCTCCTTTCCTTGCACAACATAACATCTCAATCTAGTTGCAAGTTAAACATGAAAAAAATTGTGTAATTAAAAATTGAAAAACAGTTGGTTTTGAATACATAATGAATACAAAAACTGTAATATAGATTTCAGTTTTGACTTATGAGTTACCATATCAAGTTTGTACAATACCCAAAATTTCCAGCATCTCCCCATTCAACTCTCTTCGTCTGCAATCTTCACTATCTGAGTTCCAAGTTCTAGAATAATTGCAATTTTTCTTTGAAATCGCTTCCTTCTAAAGCTCAGATAGAAACATTACAATGCCTAGGAATCAGACACAAGAAGCAGCTCACTTGAACAATTAAAGGGGCCCTTGAGGGGCAAACAACTGAACACGAGGACTTTCATTTGGTTAAGCTGTCGTGATAGCGCGTAATTTCTGTCAAAATCACCCAGGGATTTGCACATGGCTCCAAATGCTTAATCATGGCTCAAGAAATTTAACTTTAGTGGTTGCCTTAACATACAACCATCTTCACTGCTCAACTTTAACACCACTTGCAAAAGCTTAAAATTAGAAGCTGAGACAAAGATGGATATTGCAATTTCAAGCAAAAACATGAAATGGCTATTCATACATCAGTGCATAAATTAAAGCATTGATTCCTTACCAGTGCTTCTTGCACAATAACTAAATAATAGAGGCCAAAATAAAAGGAATCGAACTCAATCCACAAGCAAGGTTTCACAGTTCAATCAGCCATTTAATACCAACACTCTAATGCCTTCTTATCATTTCAATGGATTGGTATAAACACCGACTGGAAAGCTGATCAAACTCAGCCATGTAGCAAATGAGTAGACAAAATCAGTTTAGAGATTTCCCAAAATCCTCCATTCACACTCGCATCTTTGGTGGCTTTCTGGTACCAATCATCTAGTTATAGAAACCCTTAGCTCCAAGAAATCAACAACGAATCTATTGGGTTTCGTTTGTGAATATACAGATGCATCATCAATAGATAAGAATAAAAATCACAATCTAAATATGAAGCCCCATATAACCATTTTATTCAGGGGCAGTTCCATCACTACCATCAAAAACCTGGCCACGCAATTAGCTTGCTTTTCTATTGTTACACTCGTCAAGTTGTGTACCACAACCATAAAAGGAAAGGTCTTTATAATATTCCAATACAAGAAAACTAACTTCCAATTCTACATCAATTTGAAATGGCCAAGATCTCTGCAGATATTTGGACTGGCAACCAACCTAGCTTGAAAACAGGTTGCACAAAGCCGTAAAAAATAAGCTATCGTAAATAGAGTTATTACATGCACAAGGTGCTTAAAACCCTCCGCCTCACATCCGTTTACAAGGAGGATGCACAAATTGCAATATTATTTTATTGTGAATTACACAAGGGAATTCCTAGTATGATGAACTTGATTGCTACATCTTACCAGCACATATTCTACAACCGAGACATTGAACTTGCTTGCTGCAACCATACCAGCACATAATCTGCAACTGACACACCGATATCTTGAAGAATTCCCCCAGAGCTCTTGACAGTGAAGTGCTTTGAAAGTTTGAAGTTTGAACATTAGCCACCATATCATGTGATTCTTGATTATTATTTGCATGGTTAGAACTATCAAATAATATTCCTTTGAGGTCCCAATTGCATTAGAAGGAAGACCAACTAAAGCATGCCGCTGAATATCTAAAGTCATACACAGATACAATGTACAAGCATCATAGAGCAACTCAATATAAATAAAATGAGCAAAGGAACCCCCTCTTCTGAAGAACCAGACCATCTCTTCCATGACTAAGCAGCCATGAAAGATGTAATAATAAAAACCATAACCATCCCTGTTAAACTGATTCTGACAATGCTTCATAGGAAGCTACATTTTGCTCATGATGATCAGAATGATATCTGGAGCAATTTCCTGGGAAATTTCCCTCACAAGCCTTTGAAATGGCATCTTCCAAATTAGCAACTCCATGCTCTTTTGATACTCGATTAAACAATTTGCAATAAGATACATATACTATAAAGAAAACATTGTAAACATATCGATAGAATCCGAAGCAAATTTAAACTGCGTGTACATAACGAAGAGCAACTGTTCCGGGATGATATCTATGAGGCTTCTTCACGACCGGAGGATGATATCTATGAGGCTTCTTTACACCTCCGGTCGTGGGAGTAGATTTACGAGCAGCCTAATTTAAAAAAGGAGCTTCAAAATAAAATGCCACAATAAAAACAGCACGCCTCAATTAACTCCACCAAAGATGCAACGAAAGAAATATAGGAAAGTCATTACCTTTGTTGCGAGCTGCTTCCTTGGAGTCTTTTGTCTGGTAAATTTCCATGTTGTCTGCTTCGTACGAGCCATGATTCAAGGAAAAGAGTGATCTACAACACAGAGAGCAAGAACGAAAGCATAAGACCAAAGCCCAAACATCAAAAGAGAAAATCCAAAACCACAACAAAAAATTACTATCAATCACTTTCAAAAAAACCACTTTTAGGCAATGGAATCGCGATCACACCGCCTTAAATAAAATGGAGATTTTCCCGAACTAAACCCTCGAAAACAAATTTGAAGAACAAGGAAAATAGGAAATCAAAGCAGACATATACTTCTTAAATAAAATGGAGATTTTCCCGGACTAAACCCTCGAAAACAAATTTGAAGAACAAGGAAAATAGGAAATCAAAGCAGACATATACTCTAAGACAAACTAAAATGGAAATAAAACATGGATCCTAACCCAAGAACAACCACAAACCCTAGGAAACCAAGAGAATTCACTAATTCAAGAACAATCTGACATAGACTTATGAAGTTGGAATTATTGGATCTATTTATTTCAAAGCAAACCAATCAACATGGTGCTACCAATCAGCAAGAGAATTCACTAATTCAAGAACAATCTGACATAGACTTATGAAGTTGGAATTGTTGGATTTTTATAAAAGGTCGGGCCACCTTCTGGGTGGCTATTTATTTCAAAGCAAACTAATCAACATGGTGCTACCAATCAGCATGGTGCTTATCGAAAAATGTTGATGAACTACATTAGATAGTAACCAAATTACTAGAAGTCGGAAAAATGAAATGCTCGACACATTCAACAATAAGGCTCAATGCACTGTAGCAAAAGAAAGCAATCACGTTGTTATCTTACTCCAGATATGTTATATGAAAACATGAAAATATTCATTATCATTGTCAATGTTTTGTATTATATGATATAACATGCTTGACACATTATTTCAAAGCAAACATATACTTCTTAAATAAAATGGAGATTTTCCTGGACTAAACCCTCGAAAACAAATTTGAAGAACAAAGAAAATAGGAAACCAAAGTAGACATATACTCTAAGACAAACTAAAATGGAAACAAAACTTGGATCCTAACCCAAGAACAACCACAAACCCTAGGAAACCAAGAGAATTCACTAATTCCCCCTTTGTCTGCTTTGATTTCCTATTTTCCTTGTTCTTCAAATTTGTTTTCGAGGGTTTAGTCCGGGATAATCTCCATTTTATTTAAGAAGTATATGTCTGCTTTGATTTCCTATTTTCCTTGTTCTTCAAATTTTTTTTCTAGGGTTTAGTTTGGGAAAATCTCCATTTTATTTAAGGCAGTGTGATCGCGATTCCATTGCCTAAAAGTGGTTTTTTTGAAAGAGATTGATATAATTTTTTGTTGTGGTTTTGGATTTTCTGTTTTGATGTTTGGGCTTTGGTCTTATGCTTTCGTTCTTGCTCTCTGTGTTGTAGATCGCTCTTTTCCTTGAATCATGGCTCGTACGAAGCAGACAACACGAAAATCTACCAGACAAAAGACTCCAAGGAAGCAGCTCGCAACAAAGGTAACGGCTTTCCTATATTTCTTCCGTTGCATCTTTGGTGGAGTTAATTGAGGCGTGCTGTTTTTATTGTGGCATTTTATTTTGAAGCTCCTTTTTTAAATTAGGCTGCTCGTAAATCTTCTCCCACGACCAGAGGTGTAAAGAAGCCTCATACATATCATCCTCCAATCGTGAAGAAGCCTCATAGATATCATCCCGGAACAGTTGCTCTTCGTTATGTACACGCAGTTTAAATTTGCTTCGGATTCTATCGATATGTTTACAATGTTTTCTTTATAGTATATGTATCTTATTGCAAATTGTTTAATCGAGTATCAAAAGAGCATGGAGTTGCTAATTTGGAAGCTGCCATTTCAAAGGCTTGTGAGGGAAATTGCCCAGGAAATTGCTCCAGATATCATTCTGATCATCATGAGCAAAATGTAGCTTCCTCTGAAGCATTGTCAGAATCAGTTTAACAGGGATGGTTATGGTTTTTATTATTACATCTTTCATGGCTGCTTAGTCATGGAAGAGATGCTCTGGTTCTTCAGAAGAGGGGGTTCCTTTGCTCATTGTATTTATATTGAGTTGCTCTATGATGCTTGTACATTGTATATGTGTATGACTTTAGATATTCAGCGGCATTCTTTAGTTGGACTTCCTTCTAATGCAATTCGGACCTCAAAGGAATATTATTTGACAGTTCTAACCATGCAAATAATAATCAAGAATCACATGATATGGTGGCTAATGTTTAAACTTCAAACTTTCAAAGCACTTCACTATCAAGAGCTCTGGGGGAATTCTTCAAGATATCGGTGTGTCAATTGCAGATTATGTGCTGGTATGGTTGCAGCAAGCAAGTTCAATGTCTCGGTTGTAGAATATGTGCTGGTAAGATGTAGCAATCAAGTTCATCATACTAGGAATTCCCTTGTGTAATTCACACTAAAATAATATTGCAATTTGTGCATCCTCCTTGTAAAGGGATGTGAGGCGGAGGGTTTTAAGCACCTTGTGCATGTAATAACTCTATTTATGATAGCTTATTTTTTATGGCTTTGTGCAACCTGTTTTCAAGCTAGGTTGGTTTCCATTCCAAATATCTGCAGAGATCTTGGCCATTTCAAATTGATGTAGAATTGGAAGTTAGTTTTCTTGTAGTGGAATATTATAAAGACCTTTCCTTTTATGGTTGTGGTACACAACTTGGCCATTTCAAATTGATGTAGAATTGGAAGTTAGTTTTCTTGTAGTGGAATATTATAAAGACCTTTCCTTTTATGGTTGTGGTACACAACTTGAGTGTAACAATAGAAAAGCAAGCTAATTGCATGGCCAGGTTTTTGATGGTAGTGATGGAACTGCCCCTGAATAAAATGGTTATATGGGGCGTTGCTGATTTCTTGGAGCTAAGGGTTTCTATAACTAGATGATTGGTACCAGAAAGCCACCAAAGATGTCGACCATGCAATTGTGCCAATGGAGAACTCAAAAATTTAATTATTGTCCTTTGCTACGTAATAAAAAGTTGTTGGAAATAGGACGATGAAAAACACCTTTGGTATAATTAACATCATCTTACACTATGTGACAACCCAACCCAACTTGATAACTTTTAATATTCCATAAACTATTTTCCAGAATAAACACCAACAACACGCCAATCACCTCCACATATTATATTCTTCCATATATTATATTCCATCTAACTAAAATTCCTCATCACTTTTTGTATAGTGATAAATTTTATTATTTAAATTGTAAAAAAATCATTTCAATAAAAAACATTATATATATAAAATAGTTGTTTCCTAAGAAAAGATAACACTAACTTCAAAGGAATTAGCACATGCAAGTCCTTGAAATTTCAACAACCACCTAAAATTGATAAAACAAAATTTCACATGTTTCTCAATACAATCCTAACAACACTTAAAAAAAAGAAACTACAATGTTTAAACATATTTCTCAATACAATCCGAAACTACAATGTTTAAACATATTTCTCAATACAATCCGAACACTTGGAGAAAAAAAAAAAAACTGCAACATTGAAACATATTTTTAAATCACACGTCATCGTTATATCCACACTCAACGTTGTCACGTGGTTTAAAAGTGAAATTTCAAAGGCATTCAATAAATCAATTGAATGTTTAACATTTTCATAGCTTTTAAACAAAGATACATGAATGGAATGTTTTCTCTTTCAAATTACAACATTGGAATTTCCTCATTTTGAAGCGTTTGATATTACAACAATGGTTCAATTTGAAAGCGATTAACCACCGTTCAATTTCTGCACCCAACAACGATTGCCTAACTATGCTCATAGTGGACTTTTATTGTTTAATAGGTGTATCCTCTTTCTAAAGTGAATCACAGGAACCTAGCATCATTAATATGTTATTATAATGACTCCAAAGAGCTTATACTAATTTATGAGCACATGTGTGGAGGATCTTTGAGAGACCACCTTTATGGTAAGCTGGGAATTTCGGATAATTCCAAACAAAATCTGAACAACTAATGACGTTCTGTTTTTAATCACAGGATTTTAACACAGGGAAGCTAAAATAGTTTTCTGAGCAAACAGAGTTTCTCACATACATGAAAAACACTATGTATTCATTAATAAAACTGCCTATTACAAATTTCTTCCTCTTCCTCAGAGATTACACTAGGAACACTTCAGTTCCACACACACAAAAAAAATTATAGATGTATACATTAATAAAACTGCCTATTACAAATTTCTTCCTCTTCCTCAGGGATTACACCAGGAACACTTCAGTTCCACACACAAAAAAAAATACTCTATAGTGCTCCAATCACTTTAAGAGATAATGGTAGTCCATGGCACGTCTCCAAAAGTTTTTCAACTACTTTTGCAAATCCCACAACTGGATAACTCTGGTTGAAGGCGTGCAAGCAAAACAGTTCTAGGGAGTGTTGTCGATTAAGGCCGGTCTGCTTGTAAATAAATGACTCTACAATCCCCGAGCTGGTAAGAATATCCTTGTTGCAAGATGTCACTAAAATTAAGCTCTCGAATATCCTTGTTGCAAGATGTCACTAAAATTAAGCTCTCGGTATGAATGGTATCTTTGACTGGTGAAAATAATGCATCCAGTTGGTCGATATGATCCACATGATCTAAAACTATGAGAGCGTGGTGAGAAGATGAGAGGTGTGTTCTGAGCTTCTCTGTGCCTTCATCAGTGCTATTTATTTGTAAATCCGCGTGGATCAAATCTTTAAGAAGGTTACTCTCAAGGGAATGTAAAGACATAGTAGCTGCGTTTTCTCTGATATCACATAAAAATCAAGATCGACTCTAATCTGATCTGTGTCGGTTGAAGAATTCTTTAGTGAGGGTGGTTTTCCCTACCCCACCAAAAGCCACAATACCGACCGCTCAAGCCTCCCCACTTTGGTGCTAGGATAACACTATCTCTTCCAGATCCTTTACCTTCTTGTTCAAACCAGTTGGATATTTAGCAACACTCAGAGGTGTTTTGATAACCTTTTTCAAAACTTGTTCGGCGACCTTATCAACGAGCTCACCCTCATCACTGAATAATAATATTCATAATGAAATGACTAGTAAGGAAGGGCTGCAAAGAACGAATGAAAGAGTAACAGAGTGAAAAGTGAAGGCCCTTACCCGTTACACGCTCTCAACTCAAAACCGCTTATTTGTGAGACATCTGAAAGAGCTTTCCTCCATTTTTTGGTTCGTGAATCGAATGTGGTCTTCTTTTTGAGCTTGCTCAGTGCTCGAGCATAACCGCCATTTTCGCCCCGTGTACACAAGAAGATACATTGGAGGATGTTGAGGGCTGTAGGATAAGTTCCGTCTCTGCCCTCGGTCCACCGAAGTTCTGAAGGATGGACGCCCTAGAAGACTGGAATAATTGTGGACCCCGACTCCAACATCTGGACGAGCTCATTGAGACACCAATTGGACTCGGCATATCTTGGAGAGAAAATTGCTATTTGGACTGAGGACGTTCGAATAGCCCCTTAAATTTGGGGAGTTAAGGTGTCGCCCCTTTGCAATTCATCAGTGTCCAGAAAAGCTCTTAAACCATTTGACGAAAGACGACAGTATAGATGGCTTGCGAGGCCTTTCTTGACGTCAGGCCCGCGGTGATTTATGAATACGTGGTACGCATAGTCGCTGGAGTTGCAATGTGAGGAGGCAGTGGAGGTGGATACCGATCCAGAGAATGTTGCTTCTGGAGCAGGCGTCAAGTTAAGGTTTTCCATTACCAGAAAGTAAGAATGGAGATATTTTGCAGAGATGGGAGTAATGCGCGTTCAGTCGCTATATTTTCGTCCTCCTTGTCTGAATAGTTCAGAGATGCGAAGTAACCACAAGCTGTGCATTTGCTACCCTCTCTGCATCAATACTTTAATGGCTAGGTAATCGATTGATTAAAAAAGAAAGCACATAACGCGTTTATTTTCCAAAATCTCTTGACCAGAATCACAAAATAAATATGATTACTCACGTGTTTATCTTCCAAAATCTCTTGACCACAATCAAGAAATAAATGTGATTCCCAAAAATTGTTATGGCAGACGATATAATTCTGTCACTGCATTTTCAAATCTTGTACGACCAAATGTTACGCAGTGAGGAGACATAAAGCATTTATTTCCCCAGAAATATCTGAATCACAATCGATCGGGTTGAAAATCTGTGTGTGAATTCTTGCATGCATTAACCTTTGCTAACCAGGGGACCCTGCATTGCTAGCACCTTAGAAATTAGTAGAGAGAACGAGAAAGACTGGAAATGGCGTGAGAATATGAATTCAGTTAAGTTATGCAAATGATCACGGGGCAAAAAAATACCTTGTGTAGAGGATGGGGACGATCCCACCCCTGTACTTCCCGATCTTCAGAAAAGCGGGCTCCGCCATATCGAAATGCTACAGCGGTGGGTTGCACCATCCACCGTTGTCATTGGGGAGAGCGTTGTTTGGCGGGCAGAAGTTGGTAGCCGTAACCGTGACAGTCCCCGGCAAACACCATTGGGGATCGTCATTGCATTGCATTTCATAGCAGGCCCCACAGCTGAGTCCGTGTTGAAAAGGGCAGTGCTCAAAGCAGCAGTATTCGTTCCATAGCATTGGCTGTAAATATCCACAAGCCCCTCCTGCAGCATTTTGACAGCTAGGAATTCAGGGTGCACCGTTCCTTGTCCCGCCCATTCCGCTCGATATTACATCGACTTTGAATACAGGTAATCTGATGAGTGCATGTTTGCCAGGTGATGCGCTACCAGGATAATGAAGCGGTAACATTACATAGTGCATGCTTGCCAGGATAATGAATCGGTAACATTACATAGTGGCATACAGTGATAACTAACTTCCAGCATATAATTATCGAACTTACAATGCGCGCAACCGCCTATAATGATCCGACGGAAGAGATTCTTTTAATCGTCTAACAAAATGGATCAACGGCTCAAGGCATTACACAGTGGCATACAGGGAAGTTAATCTCAAATGGAAATGCCTTACGGCGTAATTAATAAATTTCAAGGTAACACATGTATGAAGGCAAATGTGACTAGGGTTAATGTTAAATTTATGATGAAAAAGTATATAATCAAATGTTTGAGTTTTTAGCTATGAATCAAATAGGCAAGAAATTGACAATTTAATTTTGTAAGGAGATTATAATGTTAATGTTAATCCATAGTTTGGTCCACAATGTTCATCCATGGTGTGGTCCACAAAGAGTGTATTATGCATTTTTGCACTTTTACATTTAGGGAACTTTACTATCTATTAACATTCACTAATCACTAAATCGTAATTAGTTTCTTGATATTTTCTATTGGGCATTAGGCATTAGATATAGAGTGTATTATTTATTTTCAAGGTAATTAGGATGTATTATTGTTGTGTTTATTATACAATAAATATAGTTGTTATTAAGTAATGAGACTTATCTCTCATAGTCTTCTAAGCATTTTACATGTAAAAGGAAGTTAATATTAAATGAGTGAGTTTCATTGAATATATAGATTAATACTTCATTTAAAATTAGCAATGGCTACCTACATGATTAGCAGACGAAAAATCTGATTTATACTAGTAATTCTCTCATATGACTAAGCACATTAAATGTGAAAAAGATGGCAAATAGGAGGAGAAGGGAACCATTTTGTGGTGATACAATGAATTCTCTAGGTTGTGAGAACAAAGAATTTCAATGGTCCATAGCTTGTAAATGGTATTCTGAGTTACCCTAGGAAGTTGAGCTTACTAAAAAATTGTGGACGTCTAGGATAACCAAAATTTGTTGCATTCTCGAAGTATTTGATTTCAAAGAATTGTTATTGTGGTGTGCTAGGAGATTTGATTCCAAGCACATGTTGGTTGAGGTTAAGAAACATATACTTTTGTCGACTTGACTCTGAATATATTCATAAGGATGTTGCAACTTCCAAGACTGAATAGAGTTCTTAGTATGCATGATACAAATTGTTTTTTAGATGCTTGAGCTAGGGGAGCCAATATACCTAAGAATTTTCCAGTTCAATCAATTGTTGTGTTAGCTAATCCCAACCAGATTCATATATACATGTTAGTTAATCCATATAAGGAGTTTGTGTGGTTGTTTGTGCACCTTGTGGGTCAGGACTCAATTATGTCTAGTATATTCTTCATTTAATAGCACAAAAAGGCTATCATTTTTTACTGAACGTAATTATCTCTATTGAGGTTCCCATTAACTTTCAAACTTCATTTAAACCAAGAGGTTTTTTATGACCTCTTATATTATGTTCATTATAGCTTATTGTAAGTGATTTGAAGGTTTGTCACTAGGAAAAAACGTTAATTTCGATGAAGACCCTGTTTATTGTTATTATCATATACTATGGAGACATGAAGCACCACATCATTTTTACTATATTCAATATTGCTTTGTTCATAAGTTTATATGCATGCTTATAGAGATGGAGAAAGATAGGTTGATAAAAGCAGATGTCAAATTTCTTGATGGAAAAGGAATACATGTATTTAAGGATAAATTCAATGTTCCAAGTGGATATTGGTGGCCACCTGCCTTTTCCACTTGGACCCCACCACTGTATCTTTCAGTTTTTGAGTTTCCTTAATTATAGCATTGTTTACTATTTTTGGCAATTTTTCGGGTCTTGAACTTCTGGAGCCATTTTGAGGCCCTAAACGATGTTTTTTGGGAAAAACAAGCAAACATGGGTCAAAGACCCTTGTTTGCATTCGAAACTTGTAGTCCTTAGATATATCGTTCTCACGAGGTATTTTGTGCGTCAAACGAAGATCGTATGCCAAAGTTATGACCCCGGGAAGTTGATGTACCAATTTACTCAAACTGGACCCATAGTTTTGGCACTTCATCTCCTAGGGTTAGGTTTTGATATGTTTAGGGTTTCAATTGTTTCTCAATAATAAATAGGCCTTTGAGCCTCATTGTAACATAGTTTAGAGGCATGTAGCCG
>APFE031283184.1:14378-41626 GCA_000404065.3 Pinus taeda | reverse complement strand
ATAATACATGTTTTCAATATGTCTTCATATTAATTAAATTTCTTGTTTGATTAATGATTTCTTAAATAACCCTATCGAAATCGATATGGATACTCAGTGCTTGTTCGTGTTTCGCATGAATTCATTCCTTTACCTTCACCTTCAACTACGCAATTTCAATCCAGATATGAAGGTGTCTAAACAAGTTCAATGGACATTTATGACTACTTGCATTCCATTTCGTAGCCACTTTAACCCCCAAATATTCTTTTCGACATGGCTTCCTCAAATTAAAACTCAAATACATCGACGCTTGCTTTCAAAAAAGCCCATAAAAGCCCATTCACATTTCAATATTCTTCCACACACTATGCCTTACGGCGTTTCCTTTGCAACATTAGATGCAAATGCTAGTTAATTTAAATATTAAATCAGTTTAGATCCATCTTAATCTCAGCTTTATCTAACATTGAGAGGGATCAAATCTCTCACATGCAAACCTTTCCTCAAATTTTAGGGTTTTTTGTTATACTTTACACCTCAAAGATATTGTTTTTTTAACAAAAAAGACATCTATTATTCACTCAATTTTTAATTTAAAATATTTTAATATACCAAGTTAAATAATATTGG
Organism: Pinus taeda; assembly: GCA_000404065.3. Lineage (NCBI taxonomy): Eukaryota > Viridiplantae > Streptophyta > Pinopsida > Pinales > Pinaceae > Pinus > Pinus taeda. Next base: position 41,014 of record APFE031283184.1, on the reverse strand, counting down.
TGTATATTTCAAGATATATTAATAACAAAAAAAAACTACCTAATGAGATAATGTGGTCATAAATAAAATATTTTAATGCCAACTATGTATAAATTAGACATGGTTAAAAAAATAAAAATAAAAATCATGTATATATTATATAAAGCAATTAAAAATTAATTTTTTTTTAATGGTTAAAAAATAATTTCAAGTAGTTCTTATATTTTACATTTTGGTAGTCAATTTTGTCTAAAATCTAACAATGGTTTGGTAGAATTGCAAGTTTGAGTTGTGTAGCTTACACAATCTAAATGGCAAAGGGTATTTTCAAAACATTGAATCAATTTAGATATTAAAAAATTCAATTTAAGATTCTAATCCATTTTTGTATTAAAAAATCATATATATATATCACAAGCATCAAGAAAGATATAATCTTTTGAAACAGAAACTATTTTTCAAATTTTACTCTTTAAAAAAGTTTTACATCTCAAGAGATTTCATCCTCTGGTAGATCCATAGTTAAAATGGATCTATACTAGTTTTAATGTTGGCCATAGATAAAATACTTCACTACATCACCAACTTTATAGATAAAGATAAAATAATTTAATTTTTGCTTTTGTTGTTTATAATATTTTTTCTTCCATATATATATATATAATATTGCTTTTTAATTTTTAATACTTTCATCGTTCACAAGAGAATTGAATCCAATATGAAAGATACATGTAATTCATTTTGTGATTACTTAACATGTGGCGTGTGTCTATTGCGGCCTAGGGCTCGTTTTGGCATCATCCACATATGAATACGACGCCACAAAGACCCAACCATCTAGAACAACATTTGTTGCACATCCATATAAACAATGTCGATAGAGAGATAGATTGTTAAAGGGAACGACCAAGAAGTTGTATTAATAAAAGAAGGGAATTACAATTTCTGAAAGCAGTCCAAGAGTCGTTTAAGATTAAGGCTGGAACAACTCAAAATCATTCAAGATTTTCACAAACTATTTGTCGAATAAAACTGATCTATTTGAAGACTTTCCAAAAGAAACTCCTAAAATCTATATGTATTTGCAGAATATTCATAATCGACAACTGAATTTTCACCTTTCTTGGAGAATTCTTCTTTCTTTTCACTTGGGTCCCTGCCCATTTCTAGTTGGTTTCATAATAAAGCATTTGTTGGCTTCACATTAACTGTAACCACCTCAAATTTAGGAACCCTATGTAAGGACTCTGGACACCACATATCTCCACAATGATATGATATTGTCCACTTTGGGCCTAAGCTCTCATGGATTTTCTTTTAGACTTACCCCCAAAAGACCTCATACCAATGGAGATATTTGTCCATCCTTATATACCCATGATCCTCCCCACTTCTAGTCAATGTGGGACTTTGGTCGTATACCCAACAATCCTCCCCTCGAACAAAGGACCATCGAGCCCCTCAAACGATTATCCATCCGTCCACTCTCTACCAACCAGGATTCTCCGTATCATCAACACCACTTTTCAATTTGTAAACCCATTTACATCCCACAGTTTTTCTGTCTTTAGGAAGTTCTACCAGATCCCATGTGCCATTCTTGACTAATGCCATCATCTCGTCCTTCATAGCTTCTTTCCACTTTTCACTTTTAGAACCTTCTACAACTTCCTGATAGCATAAAGGTTCATCATCATTAGCGGTTAAAGAAATTGAAGTAACATAATCATCATACCTTTTAGGAGGACGTTTGATTCTTGTGGACCTCCTTAAAAATGTTTCTGGTACTTCCAAAATTTGCTGATTATTATCTGTAGGAACTTATTCATGATCTGCACCTGAAACATATTCATGATCTGCACCTGAAACATGTTCATGATCTGCATCTGAAACTTGTTCATCTTGACTATGATCAGTATTTGAACTGGTTTCAAACTGAATGTGTTGAAGCTTAGATACATTATCCTGTTTCAATTTATCATCTACATCTAGATTTTCAAGTGAAGATTCATTAAATTTAACATCTTTGTTAATGATGATCTTGTGAGTAGTAGGATCCCACAATATGTATCTCTTAGTCCCACCACCATATCCAACAAAGATATATCTTTTTGATTTAGGATCTAATTTAGAACGTTGATGTTTCGGAACTAGAGCATATGCATCACAAAAAAAAAACTTTAAGTTTAGAATAATCACAAGGAGGACCTTTCCATACCTCTTGAGGAATTTTTCATCCTATTGCAATTGATGGTGATCGATTTATCAAATAGCAAGTTGTAGACACCGCTTCTATCCACAATTCCTTTTGCAAATTGGTGTTACTAAGCATACTTCTTGCTCTCTCTAAAAGAGTCTTGTTCATGCGTTCAACAACTCCATTTTGCTGAGGAGTATATACAATGGTTTTATGTCTTTCGATCCCAGCGTCCTTGCAATAATTATCAAATTCCTTTGAAGTAAACTCACCACCATTGTGAGTTCTTAAACATTTAATGGTTCTTCCAGTGATGTTTTCAACTAATGCTCTAAACTGTTTGAAAACTGTAAATACATCAGACTTCTTCTTTAACATGTAGACCCACACTTTTCTAGAGAACTCATCAATAAAAGATACAAAATATGACAATCCTCCATATGAGGTTGTAGGAGATGGACCCCAAACATAAGAATGGATATAATCAAGGATTCCCTTACTAGTATGTTTTCCAGTTTTAAACTTCTGCTTGCTTTCTTTCCCAAATAGACAATGTTTGTAGAAATCTAACTTAACAGACTTTAAATTGGGAAGTAACCTACAATCAGATAAAATCTTTAAACCTCTTTCGCTCATATGTCCCAGCCTTTGATGCCATAAACGAATAGAATTACTTTCGTTTTTAGATGCTGTAGAAACATGATCTGATTCAGTTCTTCCTTCTAACTGAAAAAGATTTCCAACCTTCTTTGCTTTCATTACTAGTAAAATTCCTTTATAAACTTTCATTACTCCACCTTGAATAAAAGTTTTATATCCATTAGTGTCTAGTACTCCTAGAGAAATGAGGTTTTTTGTTCAGGTACATGTCTTACATCAGTTAGAATTTTATTTGTCCCATCAAACATTTTAAGTTGGATGCTTCCAATTTCCAGAATGTTACATGTGAAATCATTTCCCATGTAAAAGACTCCATCATTGATTGATTTATAAGTTTTAAACCATTCTCTATGAATGCAATGTGATTTGATGCATCGGAATCTAACAGCCAATGTTAATCATGATTAGACAATTTAACTGATAACACTTCATCACTCATACCTGAAATGGATGCCAAACATGTATCTGTCGTGTTTGCTTCTTTCTTCTATGTCGAAGAGTCTTCTTTGGATGTTTGCTGTCTCTTCCAACAGTCCTTCTTCAAATGTCCCGATTTGCCACAAAACCAACACTTTACCTTACTTTTCTTCCCTTTCAATTTTGAACGCGAGTCATTGTGTAAGCGTCTTTCTTTAGAACGACTTCTGACCATCATTGCTTTTGATGTAGAGGTTTCTGAATTTGACCTCTTCCTTGTCTCTTTGGACAACAAAGCTCCAACAACATCATCAAATTCAAGGGTTTCTTATGAACTAAGACTTATAGAAGTAACAAAATGATCCCATGACTTGGGCAACGAGCATAATAAAGTAATAGCTTTATCTTTTGATTCAAATTTTACTTCTATACTTTCTAACTGCACCAGAAGAGTATTAAAGGTATTCAAATGATCAGTAATAGATGTACCTTCCTTCATGCGCAAACTGTACAACTATCGCTTCAGAAGAATCCTATTGGTTAAGGATTTTGTCATGTACAACTTCTCAAGCTTTGTCCACAAACCAACAACAGTTTTCTCTGACACGATGTTAAACAAAACATCATCCGCCAAACACAGTCGAATATCGCTCAGTGCTCTTTCATCCAAGTCGCTCCATTCATCATTTGTCATGGTGTAAGGCTGTTTGGATTTTCCCAACAAAGCCTTCGCCATGCCTTGTTGCACAAGTAGATCATACATCTTCACTTTCTAGATCTCGAAGTTGTTTTTGCCATTGAACTTCTAGATCTCAAAACGAGCACTTTGAGTTTTTGCCATGTTGTAACACACAAAATCTCCAATTCCAACTTTTTAACAAATGAAGTTTTTATTTAAAATGCCTTTACCTTATAATAAAATGCCTCTGCCGTACCATGTCATGGCATATTACAATTTCAAAAACCAAATTGCAGTTTTTTCAAAGAAAAAGAGGCTTGGTGCTCCTCGACGGTGGAAGATCCGCACCACAAACAAAATCAACGTGAGTCACGAAATTGGTGCGATTAATCCTTGCGTTTCCGTGCCAATAGCGATTTCTAACGCGCCAATTGGTGCGACTGTTCCTTAATGAACCGCACCAACCTTCTTTCGACTCAAAAATGGCACGACTGTTCGCGACGAAACCGCGTCAACCATATCTTCCGTCTCTGTCACATGTACCAGCTCCACAACATTACTCTGATACCAATTGTAAGGACTCTGGACACCACATATCTCCACAATGGTATGATATTGTCCACTTTGGACTTACCCCCAATAGGCCTCATACCAATGGAGATTTTTGTCCATCCTTATATACCCATGATCCTCCCCACTTCTAGTTAATGTGGGACTTTGGTCGTATACCCAACACCTTCGCGGGAATTTCAGATGGGTCGAGTGAAGCTTTAGATATTCCATACACTCGTTCAAATATTTTTGAACCTTTTCGAGCATTACGCTTATTGTGTAAAGCAAAAGAAGGAGATGTAATACTCCTAGAATGTTGTAAATATTTTATATACTATAGTAAAAATACACTGAAAGATTGTTGTTATTATCTGTTAGAATTAACTAATATTTTTATTTTATTGAAAAATGAGAAATGATTCTCACTGAAGAGGAGATCATGTAACTTCTGAAGATGGAAGTTCAAAGAAACAGTTGTTGGAACCCTAACCACCTCCCCTAACTGTGTAAGGCTTCTAAGAAAAGGAAGTGAGGGGAGAAAAAAATTGCGCTGTAAAGACAGGCAGAGAAAAGGGGGAAAACACTTGCTAAGTCTGGTGAGGACCAAATAGCAAGAGCGCGGTGCGCAAGCAACTTGCAAAACACTGAAGGTCTTGTGAACAAGCTAAGGGGGTGATTTGGTCCCGATAAACAATCTCATGGTCGGGAGGATTGACTAGCTACAACCAGAGGAGACCTCTTCCTATGGAGTTACTTAATTAAAAGCAACTCAGGGATGAGGTACCATTTGGAAATTTTGTTGATATTATTGAACTGTGTTAGAAGAGAGTTCTGCAAGAAAAAGGTTTCTAGAATTCTTCACTAGTATATATATTTATAGAAAGACTCAGTTACATTTTTAATTACAGAGTTTGATATAACGTAAGGGTTTTAGAAGAAGATTATCTCATGAATTTTAGTTGTATTATTGTGGAAAACACAGTTCTGTCGATCTTAAAGGAATTGGTAGATTGTCAGTGAACTTTGAAAAGAAAAATGATATTACAATTCTATACTGTTAGTTAACTTTGAAAAGAAAAATGATATTTCAGTTTTGTATTACCAGTTAATCTTGAAATGGAAATAATATTATAGTTCAGTTTTGACAGTTAATCTTTATAAAGAAAATGTTGTTACCGCTCTGTTTAAAAGTTGGTAGAATGACAGATAATCTCAGTGGAAAGAAAATTAAAGGTAGTTCTGTAAAATGCAGAATTAAATAAGACTACAGTGATAGAACATGTTATAGACCACCTGGCTAAACTAGACAAGTATTAAAGAAAATGAAGACAATTGATTGATATAGAAAGACAGGACTCTGTACTGAATTTTAAACAACACTGTAACCAAAGAGATACTTCGTGCATACTGAATGAGAGCTGAAAGTAAACAACAGGTTGCATGTATTTTAAAGACAAATTAATTGTAAAAGAATTAAATTATGGAGTAGTGAGCAACGCGTAGTAGGGTACACATAGGACTCAGGGATATGAACCTTGGAGGGACTCAGTATTAACTAAGACCGATAATCCTTTTCAGAACCCTACACATCGTTCTAGAATTTACTGAGGGGTGAAACCCTCTGGTGATAACTCCTTAGAATCCGGCATACCGAGGGCAGACATTACAAAAGAATTCAACATCCAAAGGACAATATAAGCCCTAAACCCTGTAAGAGAGAAACTATGACAATTAATTAACAAAATCGTCCAACAGTTAGGTGGAAGGACCAAAAACCTTAATGGCGGTCACTAAAGAACCCTGTTTCTGACATACTAAAATTAAAGAGGGTAATAGAACAACACGCAAGTCCGAGGCCATATTTCAAGCTTGTGAAACCATAACCAAATAAATGTCTCACCAAAGAATCGAGCAGTCTCCACATAACTTTAATGGAAGATTAAATAACGACCAAACCCAGAATCATAAATATATATAACAGAAAAAAAAGCTCGATACAAGCAGGTATTGTTTCTGTTGTGTGCCAAAATAACCCTATCAAATAGCAAAACTATTAAACAGTTGTAATATGAAACCCTCAATTATTACAAAATAAAACAACAAGAGATATACACAGACCTGAGCAGTAGTAATCTCTGAAATAGTAATGGGGTTGTAGCCTCAATGTGCTAGACATATACAACTTAGGGGAAAACCCCTTAAAGCCCTAACCTTTAATAGACTGAAATGCTGACAAACAAACGAACACCATAGAATTTACAGAGAGCTGAGACTTAGTCTATGCTCTAAGCCTTAACCCTCCAACTAGAGAGCACCCAAACCGGGGTATGATCTTACCCGAAAGCCGTTGAAGACCGACGCTGAAGAAGTGCCTCCCCACTAGGTAAAGCTGAGAGCCACAAGACTGTAACCAGACAACTTGTGTGGTATTTCAGTCCACAAGACAATGATTAGAGCGCCTAGCAAGGCACATAATGCATTCAGCTATGAATGATAAGGAAGAAATGCATGAACCAGTTTGCAAAACAACAAATTACCTGTAGACGACTTGTCCGCTACGAGACCATGAGTTGAAACGGTATAGACTTCATCAATGTAATTTTGAGCATCTAGATGATCAGAGCTACTGAAGGAAGGGCCGAATCGGAGCAGGATCCGCATGAGAGTTGCCTAGCAAATGAGGTCAATCCCATCGCAATTCAGAGAAGAGGAAAGCTCCGAGAAGAACATCACCGTCGGATCGCGAGAGATGAGCTGGACCGTCGATGAGGGCAGGGTTTCCAAGTGAAGCAGGTGAGGCCAGACAGCCTGCCCGGGCCATGTACAGGATGGAGCAGGTGGAGTCAATATAAACCTCAGTAGGCATGGCATGCCACGTGATGGCAACGACATGAAAACACAAATTGGTATTGAAATACAAGCCGCGTGGTTCTCAAACCATAAAACCAAACCCTCTGACATTAAAGCGTTTATTAATGACACTAGTACAGTAGTGTTAATAATAAATTCTAGAGATGTGTATATACTGAGAAATGAGCACTGTAGACGAGCTTTGTAATATACAATAATTTCTTTTTAATGTGACTTTATTTTAGTAAAAAATTTTAAGGTGGAGCTATTACAAGTGGTATCAGAGCCAAGATACAAAACTTTGGCCTCTGGCAAGTATATCCAAAGGAGATAAACAGATCATGTGTCATTCTTTTGTTTTCCTCAACCAATTAAAAAGAAAACAATTGTTGTGCTAATTTTTTTTTACCTATGTATAGCTCAGGAAACAATCAAGAGTAGATTATGAGGAGAATGGACAACTTCCCACACAGAAATGTGACCGGACAGGGACCTGTAACAGGCCCAGAAACTAACCATGAGATATGGGTACAGCTAGGAGAAGAGATGCGCAACATGAATCTGATGATATTAGAGACAGTTCAGGAACTGGAAAATGAGATGACCCGTTTACGGGAAGATAATGCGAGATTAACTATGGAACAGGAAAGGGTCATGAAAAGTATGTCTGATAAGTAGAATCAGTATCCCTGAACAGCCACGAGTGTCAGAAGAACAAGGCTATTGCATAGAACTAGAAGAGTCAGAAGGAAGGGAAGAGAATCGAGAGGAGAAGTCAGACAATGCCTCCAAGCACTAGACATCGAAAAGATAGCATATGGAATTACAAGGGGAGTTTAGGAAAATAAAACCGCCACACTTCAATGGAGAACTAGAGGAGGCAGTCGAAGCTTGGTTGATTAACATGAAAAAATATTTTCAATTATACGAATATGATCACAATCTCAAGGCACGGCTGGCCATTTTCCAACTGCAAGGAAAAGCCACCCTATGGTGGGAGGAAGTCAAGATTGTATGGGGGGTCAGTGAACAAAATATAACTTGGGAAAATTTTCAAAAATACTTCAAGGAAAGATACCTGACTGAGCATTTTATGATGAGAAAGCAAGGGAATTCCATGATCTGCGACTTGGACAACAAACTATGGATGAGTTTATCACCCGATTCACCTCGTTTCTCCGTTATGTGCCTTATATACGAGAGGAGAAGGCTAAGGTACAACGGTTCGTTAGTAGTTTACCCTTGGTGATGTGGGAGAGAATTGAGTTTGACAACCCAAAAATGATGGATGAGGTGATATGAAAAGCCAGGATTTGTTATCAGCAAAGTAAGCAGAAGGGAGAAATTGTAGGAAAGAGGTGGGTTGACAAGCGTGTTAATAAGGTGACCAGGAACTCTAAAGGAAATCGTGGTAATGTTAATAAAGGATTTTCCAAATGGTATAATAACAGAAATCTGCAAAAGAATCTGCTCAGATTAAAGCCACCCATTGAGTCTAGAATCAGTGAACAATCTGGAAAAATCGACAATGAAGGGACAACAAGACCCCCAATACAATGCTAGGGTTGGGGAGGGCCTCACTATGTTAAAAACTATCTTCATCATAAAGGAACTGAATAGGTTTCACAGATCCATGAAGCTTCTACAGTTGGTGATGTGGGTCAGAGTCTATCAAGAATTAATGTTGCTCTAGAGGATCGACATGCAGACTACTAGTCGACTATGGTGGAATTTGAAGGTAAGATATTTGATTATTCTGTAACTGTTGTAATTGATCCTGGAGCTACATTAAGCTATATTAATCCTAAAATTGTGGAACAATGTAAACTGTCAAATGTTAAGTTTAAGGAACCTTGGCTAGTACAACTAGCAACAGGGGCAAAAAAACAAGTGTTGGCTAAGGTAAATAACTTCCCCTTGAAGATAACAGGTTAGCCAGTGTTGGCGGATCTAAATGTGCTTCCCCTTAGCTCGTATGACGTGTTGATAGGCATGGACTGGCTAGAGAAGCGTTGGTACATTATAAACTGTAAAACAAAAACTATCTGCTGCAAGAATGAACTTGGGAAAGAGTAGGAAATGCAGGGCATTCAAAATCCTATGCATATTCGGCCAATAACTATCTCTCAGTTGGAAAAATGTATCAGAAAAGGATGTCAGATTTATGCCATCCAAGTGGGCTATGCCAACACAAAAGACAATACTGCTACATTGGAGAGTATTCCAGTAATACGAGAATTTGCAGATGTATTTACGGAGGACATACCAGGGCTGCCACCCAAAAGAGACATAGACTTCACTATCGAACTAGTGCCAGGAGCAGCCCCGATATCCCGAGCTCCTTACTGGATTAGCATGCCAAAATTAACTGAATTGAAAATGCAGTTGTAGGAGCTGTTGGACAAAAATTACATCCGCCCTAGTGTGTCGCCATGGGGAGCCCTTGTGCTGTTCGTTAAAAAGAAGGATGGGACCCTTCGAATGTGTATGGACTATCGCCAGTTGAACAAATTGACGGTCAAGAATAAATATCTTTACCCCGTATTGATGAACTTTTTGAACAAGTAAAAGGGGCAACGCTATTCTCAAAGACTGATTTGCAATCCCAAATCAAAAGACATAGTCAAAACTACCTTTAGAACACGATATGGACACGAGTTTGTGGTGTTACCATTTGGGCTAACCAATGCCCCCGCAACCTTTATGTGCTTGATGAACAACATATTTCATCAATATCTAGAAAAGTTTGTGTTAATTTTTTTGATGATGTATTGATATATTCCCGAAATATGGAGCAACACAAGGAGCACCTTAGAACAGTATTGCAAACCCTCTGAGAACATAAATTATATGCTAAATACAACAAGTGCAATTTCTTTAAAGAACATATTCAATACTTGGGGCATATAATTACTAAAGAATGGATCGTTGTGGATCTCGAAAAGATAAGAACCATAATGGAATGGCCTGTGCCAAAGGATGTGGTGGACATAAGCTCCTTCATGGGACTAGTAGGGTACTACAGACAGTCCGTGGAACCATTTTCAAGAATGGGTTACCCCATCACTTCCTTGCAGAATAAGGGAAAAGATTTTAAATGGAAAACAGAATGCCAAAAGAGCTTTGAACAACTCAAGCATCTGCTCACCACTTTGCCTATACTAACATAGCTGATTCGAGTAAGGACTATGTTGTGTGCATAGATGCGAGTAAGGAAGGGGTAGGGGGAGTACTTATGCAAGAAGGAAAGGTAATTGCATATGAGTCTAGGAAATTAAAAGAACATGAGCAGAAATATTCTGCTTATGATTTGGAATTGACAGCTGTGATCCACGCATTGAAGATGTGGCACTATTATTTAATGGGAAAAAGGTTTTTTCTACTGACGGACCACCATAGTCTGACTAGCTATTTTAGTCAACCTACCTTAAATGCTAGGCAGACACGATGGGTAGATTTCTTAAGTGGTTTTGATTTCGAGATTAAGCATCTAAAAGGGAAGGAAAACAAGGTGGCAGATGCTTTGAGTCGAAAAGTACAATGCCTCTACGATATTTCTTGCAGCGAAGGACGAAGTACCTTCGATGAAGTGATTAAAAAGGCAGCAGAACAAGATTTAAGATATCAGCAAATAGGACAGCAAGCTCAGAATTCAACTAGCAAAGAAAATTAGCAAGGATATACAATGGATACTGCTGGCTTGTTGAAATATAAAAAAAACATTGTATGTGCCCAACAAAAATAGCATTAAAAGCTTGATTCTAGATGAATTTCACAAAAGTCATTATGCTGAGCACCCGAGGTATCAGAAAATGATTACTGCACTTCGGAAGAGTACTATTGGCCGGGAATGAAAAAAGATGTAGCAGAGTATTTAACTCATTGCCTGGAATGCCAACAAGTTAAGGTGGAACACCAGCACCCTGTTGGGTTATTACATCCGTTACTAGTTCCAGAGTGGAAACGGGAGGCCATACATATGGACTTCATAAAATGATTACCCAGGTCAAAAAGAAACAATGATTCCATCATGGTAGTGGTGGATAAGCTAAGCAAATTAGCTCATTTCATACTGGTACAATCTACCTACAGAGCGGTGTATATTGCTCATATCTTTATGCAAAATATTTTTAGACTGCATGGGTTACCAAAGACTATAATCTCTGACCGTGACGTAAAATTTACGTCAGTCTTTTGGAGAACTTTGTTTGGGGAATTGGGGACACATCTAAACTTTAGTACCACATACCATCCTCGTACGAATGGACAAACAAAATGGGTGAATCAGGTGGTAGAGGACATGCTACTAGCATATGTAATGCAACAACCCTCTAAGTGGGAAGATTACTTGCATTTGGTCGAGTTTGCATACAACAACGGCTATCATACATCCTTGCAGATGAGCCCATTTGAAGTACTGTATGGATGAAAATGCCAAATACCCTCAAGTTGGGGAGGACTAGAGGACAAGCTGATGTTGGGTCCCGAAATGCTTAAGGAAATGGAGGAGATGGTTAGGAAAGTTTGGACAAATTTAAAAGCCGCTCAAGATAGACAAAAGAATTTTGCTAACCGAAAGAGGAATTTTAAGGAATACCATGTGGGAGATGATTTATATGTGAGAATTCGAGCAAGAAAGCGCACACTACAATGGAGTGGGAGCACCAAATTGGCACCCCAGTTTTGCGGACCATTTCAGATCTTGGCAAGAGTTGGCCCAGTGGCATACCAGCTTGCTCTTCCAAGTCATATCCGGGTCCACAACATCTTCCATGTGTCAGTACTTAAAAAATATGTCTATGATCCTAAGCATTTAATCAGTTGGCAGGATATTCAGGTAAGAAAGTATCCTAGGTATGCCAACTGGATTTTTTTGACTAAGGAAAAAATGACTTAAATTATTGCATGTTTCAGGTCGAACCAGAAGAAAAAATCTTGGTCGAGCCACTGAGTATACTAGATCAGAGAGAAGTAACGCTGCGAAAATGAGTCATCACCCAGTTTAAAGTGCAATGGCAACACCTTGGGCCAGATGAGGCCACCTGGGAGGATGAACAACTCATGAGAGAAGTTTATCCCAAACTTTTTGTAGCTGGAAAACATCGGGACGATGTTCGATTTCAGGGGGGAGATGTAATACTCCCATAATGTTGTAAATATTTTATTTACCATAGTAAAAACAAACTGAAGGATTGTTTTTATTATCTGTTTGAATTAACTAATATTTTTATTTTATTGAAAAACTAGAAATGATTCCTAGTGAAGAGGAGATCATGTAACTTCTGAGGATGGAAGTTAAAAGAAACTGTTGCTAGAACCCTAACTACCTCCCCTAACTGTGTAAGGCTTCCAGGAAAAGGAAGTGAGGGGAGGAAAAAATTGCGCTGTAGAGACAGGTAGAGAAAAGGGGGAAACACTTGCTAAGTCTAGTGAGGACCAGATAGCAAGAGCGCAACGCGCAAGCAACTTGCAGAAGATTGAAGGTCTTGCGAACAAGCTAGGGGGGAGATTTGGTCTCAAAAGACTATCTCATGGTCGGGAGGATTGGCTAGCTACAACCAGAGGAGACCATTTCCTGTGGAGTTACTTAATTAAAAGAAACTCAGATATGAAGTACCTTTTGGAAATTTTGTTGATATTATTGAACTGTGTTAGAAGAGAGTTCTGCAAGCAAAAGGTTTCTAAAATTCTTGGCTAGCATATATATTTATAGAAATACTTAGTTACATTTTTAATTACAGAGTTTGATATAACATAAGGGTTTTAGAGGAAGATGCAACTGTCAAAGTGGGATTATCTCATTGTGAATTTTAGTTGTATTAATTGTGGAAGACACAGTTCTGTCGATCTTAAAGGAACTGGTAGATTGTCAGTTAACTTTGAAAAGAAAAATGATATTACAGTTCTGTGTTGTCAGTTAACTTTGAAAAGAAAAATGATATTATAGCTCTATATTGCCAGTTAATCTTGAAAAGGAAATAATATTATAGTTCAGTTTTTCCAGTTAATCTTTATAAAGAAAATGTTGTTACCGCTCTTTTTAAAAGCTGGTAGAATGACAAATAATCTCAGTGGAAAGAAAATTAAAGGTAGTTCTGTAAAATGAGGAATTAAATAAGACTATAGTGATAGAACATGTTATAGACCACCTGGCTAAACTATACAAGTATCGAAGAAAATGAAGACAATTGATTGATATAGAAATATAGGACTCTGTACTAAATTTTAAACACCACTGTAACCAAAGAGACACTTCCTGCATACTGAGTGAGAGCTGAAAGTAAACAACAGGTTGCATGCATTTTAAAGACAAATTAATTGTAAGAGAATTAAACTATGGAGTAGTCGGCAACATGTACTAGGGTACACAAAGGACTCAGGGATATGAACCCTGGAGGGATCTCAGCACTAACTGAGACTGATAATCCTTTTCAGAACCCTACTCATCGTTCTAGAAGTTACTGAGGGGTGAAACCCTCTTGTGATAACTCCTTAGAATCTAGCGTACCGAGGGCAAACATTACAAAAGAATTCAGAATCTAAAGGGAAATATAAGCCCTAAACCCTGTAAGAGAGAAACTATGATAATTAATTAACAAAATCGTCCAGCAATTAGGTGGAAGGACCAAAAACCTTAATGGCGGTCACTAAAGAACCCTGTTTCTGACATACTAAAATTAAAGAGGGTAAAAGAAAAACACGTAGGTCTGAGGCCATATTTCAAGCTTACGAAGCCATAACCAAATAAATGTCTCACCAAATAACCAAGCAATCTCCACATAACTTTCATGGAATATTAAAGAATGACCAAACCCAGAATCATAAATATATATAACGAAAACAAAAGCTCGATACAAGCATTTATTGTTTCTGCTGTGTCCCAGAATAACCATATCAAATAGAAAAACTGTTAGACAGTTGTTATCTGAAACCCTCAATTATTACAAAATAAAACAACAAGAGATCTACACAGTCCTGAGCAATAGTAAGCTCTAAGATAGTAATGGGGTCGTAGTCTCAATGTGCTAGACATATACAAATTAGGGGAAAACCCCTTAAAGCCCTAACCTTTAATAGACTGAAATGCTGACAAACAAACGAACACCATAGAATTTGCAGAGAGCCGAGACTCAGTCTATGCTCTAAGCGTTCACCCTCCAGCCAGAGAGCACCCAAACCGAGGTATGATCTTACCTGGAAGTCGTTGAAGACAGGCACTGAAGAAGCACCTCCCCACCAAGTAAAGCCGAGAGCCACAAGACCGTAACCAGACAACTTGCGTGGTATTTTAGTCCACAAGAAAACGATTAGAGCATCTGGCAAGGAACATAACGCATTCAACTATGAATGATAAGGAAGAAAGGCATGAACCAATTTGCAAAACAACAAATTACCTGTAGACAACTTGTCCACTGCCATACCATGAGTTTGAAACAGTACGGACTTCATCAACGTAATTCTAAGCATCCAGATGATCGGAGCTGCTGAAGGAAGAGCTGAATCAGAGCAGGCTCCACAGGAGAGCTGCCTAGCAAATGAGGTCAATCCCATCACAATCCGGAGAAGAGGAAAGCCCCGAGAAGAACGCCATCATCGGATCGCGAGAGATGAGTTGCACCATCGATGAAGGTGACGCTTCCAAGTGGAGCAGGTGATGCCGGATGGCCTGCCCGAGCCACGTACAGGATGGAGCAGGTGGAGTTAATATCAACCTCAGCAGGCATGGCATGCCACGTGATGGCAGCGACATGAAAACACAGATTGGTATTGATACAAGTTGTGTGGTTCTCAAACCATAAAACCAAACCCTCTAGCATTAAAGCGTTTATTAATGACACTAGTACAATAGTGTTAATAGTAAATTCTAGAGCTATGTATATACCGAGAAACGAGCACTGTAGATGAGCTTTGTAATATACAATAATTTCTTTTTAATGCGACTTTATTTTAGTAAATTTTTTTAAGGTCGAGCTATTAGAGGAGACTTCAAAGAGATTGAATAATCATCAAAGTTGAGCCTATTTCCTAATATTAAGATAGGGTTTGAGGGAAGGATGTGATGTCCTTATTAATTGTAAATATTTAATTACTGCAGTTAAACAAATTGGTTATTACTATTTAAATTTATATGTTTAATATTTTGATTAAGTTATGCATAAAACAAATGTCTGGATGATAACAAATCATGTATCTCTCACATACAAATCATGTAACTCTCACATGTGAGGTAGTTACATAAGTAGTTACCTATCCCTAAATACCTCTTTGAAGATTTATTCTCAAGGAAGAGATCAAGAAGGTATTGGTACCTGAGATGAAAAAAGGAGAAATAAAGGAGAGGTTTCCATTCTGATATGTCAAACGGGTCCAAAAACTAAGTCTGGTTAAGACCATATAGTTGGGGCATGTTAACATTGTTAGTCTTGCACAAAAGCATCCTGCATGTGAGTAACAGCTTGGGGGGATACTTTAGCCTGAAAGCGAGTCTCAAGGTTGGGAGGAAATTCAACGTCTTTAGATGATCTTCATCCAAAACAGTTGACAATATTTACTACCGAAATCAGATAAGTAATTATAACTTCCCAAAGGTTAATTATATTGTTGAAATAAAGATATGTATACTGTTTGGCAAAGGTTAAAAGTATTGGTTCAGTAAAGGCCTAATGACTACTAATAGAAGTTTATAAACTATATTCTAGCTATCTACAGAAATTAGTAAGTCATAAAGAAAACTCAGCAAGATCTATTAATTAGAATATAGCAGAATTCTTTTAGAATAATCATTCTTTTAGGGTTTACAATGAAAAAACCCTTAAGGGAACAGTGAAACCTGAAAACAAGAACTTCCTGAATGATTTAGAAACTTACTAAAACAGAGGAATTTATAGTTCTGGAAAGAAACACGTAATACTACAATAGACAAATATTACAGAATAACAAAGGTAGATTCTTCAACACTTTAATACTTTGTTGCTAAGGAAATACCAGCAATGAACAAGAAATAAATTAAGTTATGAGGCCAAACCATACCTTTTTACATATTCTGAACGTAAAAAAAGAAGAATTTTGTCTTAAGAAAAAGGGAACAATGAAAACTGTCATATTATGCAAATAACAGGCTTGCCAATCAGAAACTTGGGAAAATCCGAACCCATAACTTAAACCCCGAATTAAGAAAGGGACATTCAGGTAAAAATACATCAAGACTAAGCTACTAAATAATATTAACATTTTATAATTTAATGAGTATGTCTATGGCAGGACGCGGGTCGAAACCCTAATTGCTTGCAGAAATAAAAATTAAAATGACAAGAACCAAACATATAAATTTGAAGCATATAATGGAAAAATTTGCTAATGCTTTCTCTAAGAAAAGAGCAATGAAGAAAGAGACATCTTGGCTGGATAATTTATATCTCTGTGAAAAATATGGAATCTGTGCAAGGGTAGAAAATTGACACTTTCCTTTTACACAAACCAAGTAGATAATATATATATTAAAGCACAAAAATTCTTCATGTCAGAACTCTTTATCTACTAAGTAATTTCTAGATACAATAATTACCAACTTATATTCGAACTCAAGATCATTTAGCAATTAATTTACAAAATTGTGTCTAGCCGCATACCTGGAACCTGAAATGGCAGGAACAACAACTCTATGACCTGAACTCAAAATAATATAGCCATCAGGGTCTCTTTACACATAGTCCAGAGAAATGTATAAACCCTAACGAAAATAACTAAGTATAGACCAAGAGCAACATAGTGAGTTGGATTGATAAGCCATTTTCCACTAGGAGCCGAAACTTTCAGTCTAGGGGAATCCAAAACAAGTTTTCAGAAACCTGAAGCCCAGAGGAAGAACAAGTTTGCAACCGTTGCAAGGATTTCAAGAGGTAAGTTTCAATCAACCATTCTTGAGCGGTAAGAAACGTCCGACGAAACCTAGCAAGCCATGAGAACAGATTATTTATACATGACAATAAAAAGAAATGAAGCTAAACGATGTTTCAAACTAAACCCTAAACCTTGTATCTGGGCAGGGCTGTGGCTACAAGGCATCTCCTTCGAAACGATGAACACTAGGGCGACTCCCTCTGAACCTAGGAGCCAAACATATAATCAAGGTAAGGTTATAACAATGCAGGAAGAACAATTTCAATGTTGCAGAGTGGTGAGAACGAACTTGTGTGGAATCTGAAGCCTTGGGCTAGAACCAGAATGTTCTGCCAGACGGAAACATAATACCAAAAAAATTCCACATTTTAGTTGACAATGGAGATAAGGGTTTACTTGTTGCTGCCAGATGGACTTGCAACATGGAGGACAGTCAATGAGGAGATCTTCCTACAGAGAAACCAATAGTTGGAGAGAAGACGGAAGAATCCAGAATCCTGCTCTCGCCAACGCTCGAGAGGTCAAGTTCGTTGTATTAGACCTAGCTTAACAACTTTCTAATTATCATAAAGATATTTCATGTGTACAACAGGGATTCCATTGAATATTAACAATAAGTGATATCAAATTTTATATTATGTATCTGCTTGGTGTAAAAGTCATTAAATCATATATGTCAAGCGCACTAAATTCGGTGTTTAATAGAATGTGTGTGTATATATATATATATATATAGAAATTAAATTTTACTATTTTACCATGATTTTTATTATGTTAATGTTTAGAGATGTGACAAGTGGTATCAGAGCACTCAGGTTGCGAAACTGAGACCTCTGGAATAAGTGAATAACAATGTTTGTGATGTGCTCAGTGGGAGAGAGAGAAGGAGACTAAAAAGGAAAAGTACTCAACATGAGCAGGGTTGGACTTACATCACACATTCCTGTCACAAAAAAAAGACCAACATCCTTTCTAGAAGCCAACCTTGAGGTATGGGTACAATTGGGAGAGGAGCCACGCAATACCAACGTTACCATTTTTGAAACTGTGTAAGAGATAAAGGAATAAATGGTTAGGTTTTGAGAAGACAATGAAAGGTTGATGCAAGAACAGGAGAAAATTATGAAAAGCTTGTCCGACAAGCAAAACCAATGGCAACCGATTCCCAGTCCCGAACATGGAAACATGACTGGAGAGTAAGAATTCAGAAATGAAAACTCGGAAACAGAAGGGGGCAAAGAGAATCCATAGGAAGAATCTGATAATGTATCAGATCAGAAAAAAGACAAAAAGACAAAAAATTGAAATGCAAGGAGAGTTTCAAAAAATCAAACCTCCCCTCTTTGATGGTAAACATGAGGAAGTTGTTGAAGCCTAGCTTATCAACATGAATAAGTATTTTTAATTTTATGAGTATGATCATAATTTGAAGGCTCACTTAGCCATCTATCAATTGCAAGGAAAAGCCACCTTGTGGCGGGAAGAGGTGAAGACGGTACGTAGAGTTAATGAGAAGAACGTAACTTGGGAGAATTTTCAAAGGTATTTTTAGGAAAAATACTTAACTGAAAGATTTTACGATGAGAAGGCAAAAGAGTTTCATGACCTTCGACTGGGTCAATTGTCTATAGATAAATTTATAATGAAATTCACATCCTTGCTGCGATATGTTCCCTACATATGGGAAGATAAATCAAAGGTGAAGATATTTATCAACAGTTTTCCATTATTTATGAAGGAATGTCTCGAATTTGATAACCTGAAGACCATGGATGAAGTTATACGAAAAGCTTGTATATGCTATCAGCAAAATAGACCAAAGGGTGATGGAGGAAAGAAGTGGTATGATAAAAAAGGAATTAAGTATGCCTCTCGAAGCACAGGAAATAAGACTACTATAAACAAGGGACCCCATAAAGGTCAACTAACCAAAAATATGAATAGAAATTAGCCCAAATTAAAATTTCCAAGTGAGTCCAAAACAAATGAACAATCTGGAAAGTCTGAAGTAGAAATAATAGCTAGACCCCTAGTACAGTGTTGGGGATGTGGAGGACCACATTATGTTAAAAACTTTCCATATGCAAGGGAACAAATCAAGTGGCACAGCTTCAGGAAGCATCAATTGTGGGAGAAGTAGTGGGAAGTATTACTAAAATCAATGCATCCCTCAAAGATCATCAGGCGGAGTACCAGCCAACAATGGTAGAATTCAAAAGTAAGAACTTCAACTAAATTATATCTAATTTGATTGAACCGAGAGCTACTTTGAGTTATATAAGCCCAAAAATGTTTGAGCAATGTCATTTACAATCTATTGAATTTAGAAACCCTTGGTTAGTACAACTCTCCTCAAGGGCAAAGAGAAGGGTGCTCACTAAAGTCAGCAATTGCCCTATGAAACTAGCAGATCAGCCTACTATGGAAGATTTGAATGTCTTACAGTTAGGATTATATGATGTCCTAATAGGCATGGAATGGTTGGAGAAGCATTGGTCGCTCATTGATTGTAAGGAAAAAAATATTAATTACATGGATGAAGAGGGCATGAGACAAGAAATTCAGGGTATTCGAAAACCGCTGAAAATAATACCCTGTAACAACCTCTCAATTAGCGAAATGTATTCGAAAGGGATGTAAGATTTATGCCATATAGGTGGGGTATATCAATTTGATAGAAAAATCCTTTACTTTAGAAAATATACACGTGGTACAAGAGTTTCCAAACATGTTTCCTGAGGAGATTCCAGGACTGCCTCCAAAGAGGAATATAGACTTCACTATTGAGCTAATCCCTGGAGTTGCCTCGATATCCTGAGTCCCTTACCGCATGAGCATACCAGAACTGATGGAATTGAAAATGTAGTTAAAGGAAATACTTGATAAAAAGTATATACTTCCAAGTGTTTCACCTTGGGGAGCCCCTATACTCTTCGTCAAGAAGAAATACAGAACCTTACGGATGTGCATGGATTATCGATAGCTAAATAAGATGACAGTTAAGAATAAATACCCTTTGCCTCGTATTGATGAATTTTTTGACCAAGCAAAGGGATCGAACATATTTTCGAAGATTGATCTTCGCTTAGGGTACCATCAAATTAGAATAAAGGAAGAAGATATAGCCAAAACATCCTTTAGAACTTTCTATGGGAATTACAAGTTCATTGTGTTAACATTTGGGTTAACTAACGCTCCCATGACTTTTATGTGTCTAATGAATAACGTTTTCCATCAATATTTGGATAAGATTGTACTGATATTTTTTGATGATATATTGATCTATTCCCGAAACATAGAATAGCATAAGGAACACCTACGAATTGTCCTACAAACCTTGAGGGAGCATCAACTATACGCTAAGTACAACAAATGTGATTTCTTTAAAGAACAAATTCAATATTTGGGACACATTATTACCAAGGATGGGATTGTTGTAGACCCAGAGAAAATAAAAACCATAATGGAATGGACAGTACCAAATAATGTAGCTGATATATGATCATTCATGGGTCTGGCTAGATACTATAGGAGGTTTGCTGAAGGATTCTCGAATGTGGCATACCCCATCACTTCTTTGCAAAAGAAAGGGAAATATTTATTTGGACCATGGACTATCAAAAAATATTTGACCAGCTGAAGCACTTACTTACTACCACACCTATTCTAAGTATTACAGACCCAAATAAAGAATACATTGTTTGTACAGATATCAACAAGGAAGGAGTTGGCGGTGTGCTAATGCAAGAGAGCAAAGTTACTGCTTATGAGTCTTGGAAACTTAAGGAGCATGAACAAAAGTATTCGACTTACGATATGGAGCTGGCGACAGTAATCCACACATTAAAAATGTGGCAACGTTATTTGTTGGGTAAGAAGTTTAATTAATGACAAATCATCATAGTTTAACTAACTATTTCAAGCAGCCTACTATGAATGCTAGGAAAGCTCATTGGGTTGATTTCTTGAGTGAATTTGACTTTGAGATCAAACACTTGAAAGGAAAAGAAAACCGAGTCGTGGATGCCTTAAGTCGGAAAGTAAACTGCATTTATGAAGTCTCTTTAAGTTAAGTACATACCACTTTTAAAGAGCAGATTAAAGGAGCAACAATACAAGATCCTGAATATAAGATGTTATGGCAACAAGCTAAAAATATGAACAACAAAAAATAATAGTTGGGATATGAGGTAAACCAAGAAGGTATGTTGATTTATAGAGGGAGAATGTATGTACCAAACCATAAATATATTAAACAAATAATTTTGGACGAATACCATAAAATTCCTTATGCAAGCCATCCCGGATATCATAAATTAATCACTACACTCGGAAAAGAATATTTCTGGCCTGGTATGAAGAAAGAGGTGGCTAAATATTTGGCTTGTTGTTTGGAGTGTCAACAAGTGAAAGCAAAACACTAGCATCCAACTAGATTACTCCACCCATTACCTATACCGGAATGGAAATGGGAAACTATTTCCATTGATTTTATTACAGGACTACCTAAGTTTAAAATGTAGAATGACCCAATAATGGTGGTAATAGACAAGTTGAGCAAGTATGCTCACTTCATACTAGTACATTCTACTTTTAAGGCTATTCAAATTGCTAACATATTCATGCAAAATATTTTTAGACTACACGGAATACCAAGGGTTATAATTTCTAACTGTGATGTAAAATTCACATCAGCTTATTAGGAACACAACTGCATTTTAGCACTGCGTATCACCCTCAAACGGATGGGAAAACTGAGTGGGTGAATCAAATAGTGGAGGATATGCTATGAACTTATGTAATGCAAAAACCTTCTAAATGGGAGGATTATATACATCTGGTGGAGTTTGTTTACAATAACAGTTACCATACATCCTTGCAAATGAGTCTGTTTGAAGTATTATATGGACACAAGTGCAGGATACCCTCGAGTTGGGGTGACCCAGAGGATAAGTTAATGTTGGTTCCTGACATGTTAAAAGAGATGGAAGATATGGTTAAAAAGGTGCACTCCAATTTAAAAGTTTCTCAGGATCGAAAGAAAAAATTTGTTGACCAGAAGAGAATATTTCGAGAGTTTCAAGTCAGAGATCATGTTTATGTTCATGTATGAGCTAAGAAGAGTACTCTGCATTGGGGTGGATGTGTTAAGTTAGCACCCCAATTTTGCGGTCCCTTACAAATCCTGGCCCACATTGGACCTATGGCTTATCATATTGCCTTGCCCAACCACAAATGTGTGCATAATGTTTTTCATGTTTTTATGTTAAAAAAATATATTTATGATCCCAACCATATAATCAATTGGTAGGATAAACAGGTCAAACAAGAAGGCAAGTTCTTGGTCGAATCCCTAGGTATACTTGATCAGAGAGAATTAATTTTACGAAGACGAGTTATCACCCAGGTTAAAGTGCAATGAAAACACTTTGGGCTAGAGGAGGCCACCTAGGAGGATGAACAGGTCATGAGGGAGACTTTTCCAAATCTATTTACAACAGAAAAACATCGAGATGATGTTTAATAATAGGGGGAAGATGTGATGTCCCCAGTAATTGTAAATATTTAATTACTAGAATTAAACAAACTGGATATTACGATTTAAATTTATAGATTTAATATTTTGATTAAGTTATGCATAAATCAAATGTATGGATGATAAAAAATCATGTAACTCTCACACGTAAGGTAGTTAGGATATGCAGTTACCTATCCCTAACTACTTCCTTGAAGATTTATTCTCAAGGAAGAGATCAAGAGGGTATTGGTACCTGAGATGAAGAAAGGAGAAATAAAGGAGAGATTTATGTGCTGATATGTCAAACGCGTCCAAAAGCTAAGTCTGGTTAATACTAGATAGCTATGACATGTTAAGACTGCTAATCTTATAGGAAAGCATCCTGCATGTGAGTAACAGCTCGGGGGGAGACTTTGGCCTGAAAGTGAGTCTTAAGGTTGGGAGAAAATTCAATGTCTTTAGTCAATCTTGATCCAAAATAGTTGATAGTATTTGCTACTGAAATCACATAAGTATTTATAAATTCTTGAAGGTTAATTATACTGTTGAAATAAAGATATGTATACATTTTGGAAAAGGTTAAAAGTATTGGTTCAGTAAAGGCCTAATGACTACTAATAGAAGTTTATAAACTATATTCTAGCTATCTACGGAAATTAGTAAGTCATAAAGAAAACTCAACAAGATCTATTAATTAGAATAGCATAATTCTTTTAGAAGAATCATTCTTTTAGGATTTACAATGCAAAAACCCTTAAGGGAACAATAAAACCCAAAAACAAGAACTTCCAGAATTATTTAGAAACTTACTAAAATAGAGGAATTTATAGTTCTGGAAAGAAACGTGTAATACTACAAACAAATAAATATTACAGAATAACAAAGGTAGATTCTTCAACACTTTAATACTTCGTTGCAAAGGAAATACCAACAACGAACAAGAAATTAAGTTCTAAGGCCAAACCATACCTTTTTACATGTTCTGAACAAACAAAAAAGAATAATTTTGTCCTAAGAAAAAGGGAACAACCACAACTGTCATATTATGCAAATAACAGGTTTTCCAATCAGAAACTAGGGAAAATATGAACCCAGAACTTAAACCCCAAATTAAGCAAGGGACGTTCGGGTAAAAATACATTGAGACTAAACTGCAAAATAATATTAATGTTTTATAATTTAATGAGTATGGCTATGGCGAGACGTGGGTTGAAACCCCAATTTCTTGTAGAAATAAAAATTAAAATGACAAGAACTGAGTATATAAAATTGAAGCAAATATAATGGAAAAATCACCTAATGCTTTCTCTAAGAAAAGAACAACGAAGAAAGAGACAACTTGGTTGGATAATTTATATCTTTGTGGAAAATATGGAATCTGTGCAAGGGTATAAAATCGACCCTTTCATTTTACACACAAACCAAGTAGCTTAATATATTATATTATATATATATATCTATTATATAATATATATATATATATATATATATATATTATATATATATAGATAGGATAGATAGATAGATATATGAAAGCACATAAATTCTTCATGATGAAACTCTTTATCTGGTAAGGAATTTCTAGATACAATAATTACCAAATTATATTCGAACTCAAGATCAATTAGGGATTAATTTATAAAACCATGTCTAGTTGCATACCCAAAACCTGAAATACTAGGAACAATGGCTCTATGACCTGAACTCAAAAGTATATAGCAACCAGGGCCTCTTTACACAGAGTCCAAAGAAATGTATAAACTCTAATGGAAATAACTAAGTATATACCAAGAGCAACATAGTTAGTTGGATTGATAATCCATTTTCCACTAGGAGCTCAAAATTTTAGTCTAGGAGAATCCAAAACAAGTTTTCAAATACTCGAAGGTCGAAGGAAGAACAAGTCTGCAACCCTCGGCAGAATTTTGAGAGGTAAGTTTCGATCAATCATTCTCAAATGGTAAGAAATCTCTGGCGAAAACTAGCAAGCCATGAGAACATATTATTTATACACAACAATAAAAGTAAATGCAGCTAAATGATGTTTCAAACTAAACCTTAAACCCTGTACCTAGGCAACACTGCGACTACAAGGCATCTCCTTTGAAACGGTGAACACCAGGGTGACTCCCTAGGAGCCAAACATATAATCAAGGCAAGGTTATAACAGTAGTGGAAGAACAATTTCAATGTTTTAGAGTGGTGAGAACGAACCTGTGTTGAATGTGAAGCCTTGGTCTAGAATCGGAATGCTCTTCCAGACGAAAAAAATACCGAGAACACTCCACAATTTCGCTGACAATGAAGATAAGGGTTTACTTGTTGCCGTCGAATGAACTCACAACACAAAGAACTGTTGATGCAGAGATATTCCCGAGGAGAAGCTAACAACTAGAGAGTAGACGGAAGACTCTAGAATCTTGCTCCTGCCAACGCTTGGGAGGTCAAGTTCACTATATTAGAGCTAAGCTTAAAAACTTTGTAATTATGATAAAGATATTCCATGTGTTTAGTGGGGATCCCATTGAATATTAACAATAAGTGAACATCAAATTTTATATTATGTATCTGCTTGGTGTAAAATTCATTAAATCATATAAGTCAAGCGCACTAAATTATATATATATATATATATAATATATATAGATTTGAAGAAATTAAATTTTACTATTTTGCCATGATTTTTATTATGTTAATGTTTAGAGATGTGACAAAGGACCAATCTCGTAACAATCTAGGACCAATCTCATAATAATCTGCATTGGAAAGAAACATTTTCGTAGTACAGGGATTGAACCCAAGAGAAGTTGAGACCAATGAGCTTAATCTCAGCAGGAAATCCCTTACGGAAGTACATACCTAGACATATACGAGTATACATGGGTTTGAGATAAAGTATGGTGTCTTCTTTACGATAATGAAAACTGCATATGGCATTACCAATTGGAGTAAGAGAAGAAAGGTTCCACAAATGCAAAAGGAGATTAGGAAGCCTTACCCAAACAGGAGCAATAGTGATTAAAGCCAAGAGAGTGGAACCAAGGTTGCAAAGAGAGACCTACACAACCCCAAAACCAAGGAACAACATCAAGAATCCATGCTTGATCACCAACTTTATTGAATACTGTGATAAAGAAACCTCTAGCTAAGGGATAAATGTTTAGCTCAACTGAGATGAGGGGCTTTCAATACTCATTAATATAAGAGTGTAAATAAACAAGCTTTGGCCAAAGCCCAGTGAACCCACACATCAAACTCACTTTAGAGAAAACCTTAGCTTCATCCAAGGATTCTTCTCCCATAGAAACTTGAACCATGGTTGCGTCATTGACGGGGATAATTTTGAATGCAAAAGGGTGATTGCATTTTGGTGCTTTAACTATATCATGAAAGGAATTCAATGGCACCTGAAAAGAGCCCAAGATAGGGGAAGAAGGGGTGACATCATTAGTACTAGACACATATGAAACTGCTGATGACTCAGACACTAAGGGGGCAGAAAAAGTATGCCCATCATTTGCAAAAACAACAACATAGGAACAAGTTTCAATCGCAACATGAGGTATTGTAGCAAAACTTGAGGGCTTTGATTCAGATTCCAAAGGCGATGAAGCAAATGAGTGACAGGGATATTTTTTCCCCCGTTTTCAAGCAAACCAACCAAGGGTAGGAGAGTTAGAAACAAAACCTGATCACCATGATATCAAGAAATCATGAAGATTGGTAGAAGAAGGACGACTAGGGCCAAACCATAGTTGTCGTTGCACAAGAGCTTCAAAGTGCTCTCATATCTCTTTGCTTGTACTTCTTTAATATATATATATATAATTATATATATTATATATATATATATATATATATATGCTTTTTTCTTTTCACTATAA
>APFE031283180.1:2210-16410 GCA_000404065.3 Pinus taeda | reverse complement strand
CCTCTCTGTTTTCGACCAGGGATGAGTAAGAGATCATCATTCTTCAAGTGGAAGCAGGAACTATTAGAGAGGGGACACTAATCAAGATCCCAGAAGATGACTCACCTCTCTGTAATCATCTATATATGGATCCCTCATCACAGAGATCCAGAGGCTGGAATTTTGTATCTTATAGAGAAGTGTTGTTGGTTTTCTGGTGTACATTCATAGTGTTGGTTGATCTAAGCTTTGCTTGAGGTGAAGAAGGGCTTTCTAGCTGGAGGATGATGCTGGGTCAGAACATATGGTTGTAATCCTCTTGCTACTTTTCATCTTAATAAAGCTATTCATGTTTTCCTCCATATTCTTGTGTACTTGTTTATATATGCATTTGTATGGTTAACACACATCTGGTCCTGTGTTATTTATGAAAATAGATCTTTTCTTCTTCGATAGTAGTATGTTGTTGTCATTCCACAAGTGCTCTTTGAAGCTGGGCAGACGAAGAAGAAGAGGCGAAGCTCTATCAAGAAGGAGAGGAAATCAAGCGCAAGACTCAGGTTGGTCTTCTTATTTATCCTCTTGTCTATTTTCATAAAGGAAAATGAAAATAGACTTTAGTTGTTTGTTTCTAAGATAGCCACCCATCTTAGTGGGAATAGCAGCATCCGAGTAGACACTATTCCCGGTAACAAAGGCGAAATCTTTGTGCATATGAGTTTTTCTCATTACATAGACATGTTTCACACTTACTTCACACACTCTTGTCACGAAGGTTATTTCATCAAGAAGAGTATGTTTTATATGTTCTGGATGATTTATGTTGTATCACTAAGTGTTCAAGTGTTTGACCATAGTCAAGTTCTATCACTGTTTATATCGGTTTCACTGATCCCATGCTTATCCAGTTTCTCGAGCAACCTAACCTGATCCCACTTTCTAGAACTAGACACTTTTCTTCTGCAACCCTCAAGATTTTTCCCTTTCTTGCTGAAACTTCACAATGCACAAAAACCCGAGCCTCCCTTAGCATCCAAAACTACGCAGTGATTTCTTCTAGTGTCCTTCCCCCAGCCAGAACCCACTATCTCTAGAAACTATGCATTATTGTCCCTCATATAGCTAGTGTTCCTTGCATAGACAAACTGTATAGAGGTTTCCTCCAAGGATTCCATCCCACAAGAGTGCCTTGCTCTCTAAAACTGTGCAGACCAGCTGTCCAGTTTGCCTTGCATCTAGAAACTGTGCAGAGGTGTCCTCCGAGGACATCATCCTAGCAGTAGTCGCTGCTCGCTAAAAATGTGCAAATGTATCTGCCAGTGATCACAAGGAAGGATAACATGCTATATGACTTTCAAGGAGATGAGGAGAAGGACCAAGGAACCCAAGTTATGATAGAAGATCGAGACCACATGAAAACTCCACCGAATGCATAACCCTATGGAGGGTAAGTATGATAAGTAAAGTATACCTTTTTGAAATATATCTATTAATATAGCTTGAAGTATTGTTGATAATTTTCATATCATTATGTCTTCAATGACATGCATGGTTGCAAACAAAAAAATTCATTTCGTGTGTCTCCTTTACTTATCTTTCTCCATTGCACTTTTTTGACCAGCGGTCATCCTTTGGCATGTTGATTGCTTTGTCTCCTTTGCGATCTAGTTCTAGTCACTTTTAAGGTTTGTCTCTATGTGCATGAGTTGTCTTTGCTCTTTGAACACCGGTCATACTCACACACGAAGTTATAAGCATAGTCGCACAAGTGTTGTCACAATTGTCCGAAGATCTATCTCAAGTGTCACACTTGTTTCTCTTAGCTTTAAGATAGTCTCACTGAGCACATGTTTTGTCTTGTTGGTTTATGTTGTCTTGTCATCAAAATATGCTAAGTGTATGATCACATTGTCAAACTACACAAATTCAATTTCTTTTGACACTTAGCCATTTTTGTGAAAATCTTCTCGACCAGACAACCTCCTTCAGTTAGACCTCGACTAAGTGGCACTAGTGGAGTCTCAGCCCTTAGTGACCCTACTCTACTACCTAATATTGTGCAATGGCTGAGGCTGTCCTCCAGGTCAATTGCAATGTGCAATCCTGGAAGTGAGGAACCTCTCTGCCTCCCATAACTGCATAGAAATTTCCTCCATTCCAAGATAAACTATGCATTTCTTAGGCATAGTTGTAAAGCCTCCCTCTAGTCTACTAGAAACCTGAACTGGACAGAGAACCTGCATTGCATTGCTCTCCAAAACTGCACAGACATGCCCAGTTCATTCCCCTTCTGTCTGCCCCGCATTGCCTTCAGAAATTATGCAGTCATGATCAGCAATGCCTTTGTTGCCTTGCTTTGCATTGTCTCCAAAAAATTTACAGTCATGTTTGGTAGGTCCTCTTTTGGCTTTCGACACTACACTATTCTAGGAAAATGTTTAGAATTCCCAACTAGTCCCCTAATTTGCCTGGCTTGTCTTCCCCTTGAAAGTTGTGTAGAAATTCCCTCTATAGCCATACTTTGTCCTCTATCTCGAAACTACACAGAACTACCCAACAACCCCTCTATATCCCTGCTCTATCCTCCCTCAAGAAACTACGTAGAAATGGTAACCCTTAAGGTCCAATATTTCAACTAACATTGGTGACTTTCACTACGCAATTTTGCCTCCTAGTGATCACTACACAATTTTTCTCGATAGTGCAAGCTGAGCTTTGGAATTCCTCATCCTAGCCTGAGATGTACTCTATGCATTTTCAATTTCCTTTCCTCCCTCCCGGTCACCTAGACCCAAACATGGAAAACAATGCATCATGCTAGACTAGGAGATTTTCGGATTTGATGCTGTCCCATCATGAGTGAATTGTAGGAACATGTACATTTATGGAACATGGCGAGATGACGAATGGGATGAAGAAGAAGTGCATGCTAGAAGACCTACTTGCAACTAGATGGACATATAAAGCACATCGAGTAGTAAGTGAAAGGAGTACATGTAATAAACCATCTTGCCAGACCAAGACCATTGGAGACCCCGCAACCTGAAGCTATGCAAAGGTGAAGAAAAATCATGTCCAAGGACACATCTATCACTTAGCAGCACAACAACTTGACATGGATACCACAGTGAGCTAGTACATGTTAGTAGTGTCATGTCGAGTTATGTCATGAGTTGTATTGGCCACATCACTAGTATGGGCCATACTTGTTGTAATCAAATGTAATGTAAAGTGAAATTCCAAGTATCATTAGTGGAATGAAAACAATCATTATGTAATGTAAATATTTATATGTAACAAAGCCGAAGAGTCGCGAGGGTAGTCCAAGAGTCAAAGGGGAATCTTAAGGGTCACCCCACCCTTTTCTATATATAGAACCTCATAAATCATAGAACAAGCTTTTTGGAGCCCAACATTTAGCTAGGCATTGCCTAGAGAAGGCTTGGAGAGTATTGTGATGAGCCTTGGATTCTCCACAGTGCAGAGTGAGTACATCTCTTTGGAGGAGTAGGTAGCATTGACTGTAATGTTCCACCATTGGGGCTAGTGGCTTTTAATGGTGTATGTATGGATGGAACTTTCACTTTATATATAGTTTATATATAATATATATTATTATATATTAATTCACATGGGTATTATTTTTTATTTTTTTATTTTTTTTTATGTGTGGTTCATGGATACCCATGGTCATTGGGCAGCCGCTACATCCATGCTTCAATACTGAGTGGACCCCACCCGAAGGGGATCAACACTCCTCAGCCTATTTACTGACCTAACCCCAAGAGATTTCGGGAATTGACCCTGTGACCTCCCAATTGGCGAGGCACTGATTTGACCGATTGAGCTAACTCTTGGGGCTATCTTCATGCATATGTTGTTATTGTAGTTCGACTATTTTGGTTATTTTAGCAATGTAAGTTGTTTAACTTACACATTTGTGTTTGAACTATTTCTTATACGATTGTATGAATCTTGTTGAAGTCGTGTTGTTGGTTTAACCTATCACTTTGTATTTTGGGCTATTCTTCTTTCCAACTTATGATGTCATTCAACTTGTGTGTTCCTTTCAAGCTGTGTACTATTACAGGCTTCTAAGGGACACACTTTCCTTCCCCCTTCTATGTGTTAGAACCCCCATGTGTCTCACTTGACTCATTGTAAGGTCACACACTTGCTTCTGACAAAGATATAACACTTACCTCTATGTGTTATCGCAACCTAGGCATAGCTTTACTACCCATTATTGGGACTCCTACTCCAAATGATATGAGTTCTAGTTCAAACTTCTTACTAGGGAGATCCCTTGACATGTTGGTGGGTCCAACACCATCAACAAATATATAATAAAAAAATACTTTTTTTTCTTTTCCTTTAAATATTCACAACTATTCTTTTATTCTTTTATTATTTTCCTTAGGAGTATTATTTCAAACCTCAAAATTCCCCTAATAGTAGGAATTCATTTTCAGATCCAATAATGTTGGTGAGAAAAAAAATAATTTCTTCGAGGATGTGTCATGATTGTAGAGATCTAAATTTTTTTATCATTAAGGATAAATTACCTATCCCAAATGTTTAGCTATTATATGAGCTTCATGGAGTGGCCTATTTACAAATATTGATATTAAATTAGTATATTGTTAGATTAGATTAAGAATATTAGGCACTCCCAAAACAACTTTTAGGACATGTGAAGGGCACTATGTGTTCTTCGTCATGGTTTTGGGTTGACTAAGGATCCCTCTAGTTTTCAAAGGTTTAAAAAAAATATTCTCAATGCCATATTAGAAAATATATTTTGGTTTTCTTTGATGATATACATATCCATGGCAAATAATTGGAAGACCACATTAAACGTGTGGATAAATTTCTACCAATTCTTGAGAATGATTTATTATATGCAAAAGGATCTAAATGTGCTTTTAGGAAACAAGAAATAGAGTATTTGGGCCATATTTCTTTTGGGAAGGAATGAAGAAAGATATTTAGAAAATTGTAAGAGAATGTCATGTTTTCCAATTAAATGAAGGAAAGATAATAAAATATTTAGGGTTACATAGGGAATTACACATACCTATTCAAAGGTGGGAATATATGTTAGTAGACTTCATTACATGGTTACAAAAATATAAAGGTAAGCATGCCATTCTTGTGGTCATTGATAGAATAAAAAAATATGCATTTTTTTATGGAAATCAAAGTACATACATAGGTAACCAAGTCATAGAAGATTTCATGAAGGAAATTCATAGACTTCATGATTTTCCTAAAGTAATAGTAAGTGACAAACATCCAAAAGCCATAAGAAATTTTTGGCAAGAAATATGGAAGGTAATTGGATCAACACTAGCTATATGTTCAACATATCATCCAAAAAATAGATGGTCAAACAAAAATAGTAGAGGGTCATCGATGATGTTATTATTTATAAAATAAACCCCATGGATGAAGTGGCTTCCTCTAACAGATGGTGTTATAACAATATCTATCACATATCTGCTAAATGTCTCCATTTGAGGCTCTTTACAGATATCCAACTATTGCATATCATGGCTTTTGCAAGATAAAGCCAAAATATAGGAAACAGAGTCGCATATGGAGAATACTAAAGAAACTTTGACCATTCATAAGGAAAACCTTCAAATGGAAGAAACATGATGAAATAGAAAGCATACAAACATTGAAGTGAAGACAACTTTAGGTGGGTGGTTAAATATTTTTGAGACTACAATCTTATAAGCAATCTGCACTCAAGCAAAAGAAAAATAAATGAATAGCTGCAAAATTTTAAGGACACTACAATATTATTCATAATATTGGGAAAGTGGCATATGAGTTAGATTTTCCTTCTTCTCGCATTCATGAGGATTTTCATGTATCTTGCCTAAAAACAATTTTGGGATAAACTATGGGAGTGTAAAAGAGAAATTCCAAAATAACATGAAAAGGGGAAGTTAATTCTTGAACCAAAAAAGTTTATAAATAAATGTTCTCTATATTTTCATAATAGCACCATTATAGAGTACCTAAATCAAGTGGAATAATATGCATCTAGAAGAAGCTACATGGAAAAATGAGAAATTTTTGAAGACACCCTTAATTAGAAGCTTTGAGGGGAAAATAAAATAAAATACAGAAGGGGGACTATATTATGGCCCTAATAAGAAATCATTATTGGTTAGCTCATCCTAGTGGTATTTTTCAACATGTCACTTTATCTCCTATTTACAATAAAGGAGATTCATTTATATATGCATCCTAACTTGTCTTAACATTGGATTCAATGTAAAAGTGGGTTTACAACTTGAAGTGGATTTGTATTCATTAAATTTTGATCATTTCAAAGTGTTGAATAATAACATGTGGGAATTGGTTTTAGTTTTTATGATCATTACCAAGAAAGCTAAAAATACAATTATAAAGAGACCAATGTAAGGATTTTCTCTAGTTTTTCATTATTTTTTTGGCATTGTGTTTGATGATATTTGATTTTCATGCAAAAAAATTTAAACAAATTAAAATTATTAAGAAATAAAGTTTAAAACAAACTATTAAAAAATATTAATAAAAATATAAAAATTCATAGAATTTTTTATAAACTAGATTTGAAAATCATCCATTTGAAGTATACCCAATAGATGATCTTTGAAAAACCCAAGGGTTCATTCTTATTGAAGTTGTAGTTTTTTCAAAACTATAACAATCACTATTTTTCTAGTTGGAATTTTTTTTCCCAAGCTTTGTTTTATTTATTAGCCAAAATATTTTTTCTATAAATATAGTTACCTTGGGTTAAGATTAACTATGGATAAAATTTTGAATTAACCCTCTAACACTCTTGGGTGAGAGTTAATTCTATCCCAATCTAATATTTTTTTTCTAGCCAATTAAATCTAATTGACACAATATTTTGTCCAACAATTATACACATTCTCGGCCAAAATATCGTTTATATAGAAAACAAAGGATAAGGGAAAAAAAGGACATTAATTTGGTTGTTGTCTTTCTTTAGGATGTTATAATTCTATTTGTGAATTATCACTTGTTGAATTTTAGCTCTGGGAAATTGGAATTTGTCTTATTGCTCATAGAATTTTTCCCTTGATGTATTAGAATTTGGCTTATCATTTCTGGAATTTGGCTCTCACTTTGAATTTTTTCCATTGTATTTCAAGTTTCTAATTATTTAAATATAGAAGGCCAAGAAAAAGAAGATAATTGATATACATGAAAGGAACAAGAAAAAACATGTTTACTAGAAAAACAAATAACAAAGAAATTAATTAGTGTGTAGGCACATGGTAATGATAAGGAAATGAGGTTATATATCCTGAGGAATTGATTAACAACATGAATGAACATGAAAATGTTGATAGGAGACCCATTATTGCGAAAATAATTTCTGAAACTTTGAAGTTAGTAATTCCTATGTTTGATTTAATTAACACGTGTTTTGAAATATCTATTCATGTTCAAATTGGAAAATGTATATTTTAAAGCAAGGAAAACATCTAACCAATAACAAGTTTCTAGCACATTAATAAATTCAATAAAACTATTTGGTAGTTGCAATACTCCCATCAACTCTACCCTCATCATTAAGGTTATTGTTGAGGATTTCTTAATTGGCCATTAGTTGTGTTCTTGTTCAACAGAATCAAATCTATTCCAATTTTCATGGGATTTATCTTGATCTTCATCTTTTCCCATTTCCCTTGCAGAAGCAAAGGTAAGAACTCAAGAAATTAATAAATCCATGCAAAATAGTAACCAACATAACTAAAATTCAAGAAAAACATTGTTTTAAACTAAATCAACTTGTTTAGGTATCATGGTTAAATTTTGGTTGATATCTCTATTTACCTTTAATCACATTTGAATGAGATAATGTAGAAATCCAGGGTTTGGTAGACACAACATGCTAATTCTCTAACAATAAACCGTATTCTAGATTTTATCTTAATTATTTCTTAAAAATGATTAATTTTCTTAATTAATTTAATTCAATGATTACACAAGCTTAAAGTGAAATAGAGTCATCTGGGGGTGTGGGGGTATGTAAAGCATCATTACTCAAACGAGAGATTAGATAGGAAAATTTATGATTAAATGTTAATCAATTATGATTAATTAAGATTTACTTTAATTATTTATCAAAGGATGCCCTTATATCCTGGCATCTGGGGAGAAAAGTGGGTAAAGCATTTCAAGCTTTACAATTGCTTGGATGGAAAAATATGCAAGGCATATTCCAAAATAAAATAAAACAAAATACAAGTTTACTATGGGTATAATTCATTTATCAAATTGATAAAGTTAATTCGCCTATCTGAGCATCCAAAGGAGCAAATGAATGCCACTCAAATGGATAATGTTAATGTTGGATGGGAAAATCGATAGAGGAGGAGTCTATATTTTTAAAAATTAACATGAAAATTTACAAAATTAAAGAAACTCAAGAAATTTCATAATAAAGAAAGAAAA
Organism: Pinus taeda; assembly: GCA_000404065.3. Classification (NCBI taxonomy): domain Eukaryota; kingdom Viridiplantae; phylum Streptophyta; class Pinopsida; order Pinales; family Pinaceae; genus Pinus; species Pinus taeda. The sequence goes on along the minus strand of APFE031283180.1, from coordinate 7,944 downwards.
AACAAGATATTAACACTTTTCTGAGGAAATAAACAAACCAAACATCAAAATTTACATAGGGTGCCCATTTATTTTGGAAACAAATGGGGTATTGTTGTATACTCAACAACAAATGGCAATATAGTGGAAAGAACATGTTATCTCTAATAACATAATATTGATCAAAATAAACTTCGATCTTAAATTAATCATAAGTATCAAATGGAATGCATGATATTTTAATACAAAATTAAGTTAATCACTAGAAGTACTCATACTCGTCTAGTATTTTATCAAGAGCTAAAAGATAAAGTTCATTTATTAATTTATTTATTATTATTGAAACTAACTGATTTTGAATTACAAGTGTCAATTCCAAACCTTAATATCAGCAAAACAAGTTTCAAGTGTCTGTTCCTCATCTATCTTTAACCAAAATTTCTTCGTTGCCCGTGGGTGTCCATAGCCCTGATGAAGGTGCCTTAGCATCATATAAGAATTGACCTATTTCCAACAAGAATCTATAATCTGATAGGCTTCCTTATACTTCCCACATTTTGTATAAATGCTTTCAACTTCTTATTTAGTTTGTTATCCTTTTGATTTATTTGATTGTTTTTCATTTTGCAATTTTGGATATATAAGAAGTAAGGTGATGCAAAAATTACTTTGATAAGCAATTATTGTTTTTTGTATTAATGATTTTAACTCAAGGCTTTATAATTCATTCACAGTGTTTGCTTAAGTTTAACGTTTTTAGTAAGATGAATGGAGTTCTTGTAGAAAATATAAGATTAGTATTTTCCAAACTAATGATGAATTTTGGATAATAGTAATATCAAGTATTCACATATTTCTTGAAATTATTGTTTATAACAAAAAGATTCATATTAATCAAATAAAAGTATTCAGAGATAAAATTTCACCACTATGCGACTATTAGCCGAGTGTAAAGTCAAAACAAGAAATCCAATAATGTATGCCAAAATTCAAAAGCTTACTAAAAATGAAGAAAATATTAAAGGATTCAAAATAACTGGAACAACATAATATTTACATATTTACAATGTAGATTGTAACAATTCAAGAGAAATATTTCTTTAAAATTTTGCCATTCATGGGGAGGTTTCCAACTCACCCCTCTAATGTTTGTAAAATATATGTTGAAGGGCATAATTTGTAGAAATTTGAAATGGTGTTAGCTAGAGATGTTGAAATTTGGTGTGCTTTCCTTTTTCGTCATGCCTTGTTTCCCACTTCAATACTAAATCACCAACAACAAAGTCTCTATCGAAAGATTAATACTTGTCAAACTAACGTTTATTTACTTGTTGATGGACATGGAGTTTGGATTTAGTTTTCTCCCTCTCCTCTTCTAATTTTAAAAAGGTGTGGATTCTTTCTTGCATGTCTCCAATTGGTTGCTCTTTATATAATTGGGTTAATTGCATAGACAAAAGGAAGATATTAAGAGTCACGACGACTTCTTTTCCATAGAAAAGGAAATAAGGAGAGTTGCCTAATGAATTCTTTGATGTGACTTGGTCTACCCATAAGAAATTGGGTAATTTCTTATGCCATTTTTTCTAATAATCAAGAATTTTATTTTTCAAGTTATGAATGAGGTCCTTTTTATTTGACTCTACTATACTGCTTCCTGAGGGTAGCAATTTGCATAATATTTAATAAAAAACTTAGCTAAAATAAAAAAAAAAACATAAAATATAACATAAAATAACAAAAGTATATAGAATAAAATATTATAAAATAATATATAATAAACTCAGATAAACTAACAAAGCTTTTCAGTATTTAATAAAATGCCATATTTTTTACATCTTTGAAAAATTCACCTCAAATGTTCTATGTGATCTTATCTATTTTTAGATTAAACGGTAACGTCATCCATGTAAACAACCATTGATCTATTAATCAATCCTTTAAGAGCGATATCCATGGATATTTGAAAAGTGTCTCTGACATTGATCAGGCCAAATGGCATTTTCCATTAAGCAAATGGTCCCCATCATTATCCTAAAAGTGGTTTTAGGCTAGTTAATGGGTGAAACTAGGATTTGGTTATAACTTGAAAAAATATATAATAAGGAGAACATCTCAGAGGAAACAAAAAATTGTAGGATTTTCTCCATATATAGAATAGGGTTATTATCATTCTTTAAGGTGTTGTTTAGATTTATGAAACCCATGCAAATATTGATATATCCATTTTTCTTTCTTACTGGAACAAGGTTGCTCACCCATTGTGAATGCCTAATTGGAAAGTTAATTTTGGCTGCTAACATTTTATTCAAACTCTTTCTTAAATTTCTTCTATTTTGAAGTGTATGCTCCTAAGTTTCTAATAAACTAATTTAAATTATTATTTTATAAGAATTACATGTTGAATAATTCTTGTATCATAAAACTTGATATCATAATATGTCCAAGAAAATATATCCTTGAATTATTTGAAAAGTTTATGTATTTTTCTCATTCAAGAGGAAAACAATCAACCCCTAAATCAACGTTTTATGGTTATTTTCCTAAATTAATCATTTCATATTTCATACATGAACTGAGTTATATAATTTTCTCTGCATTTGCACCTTTTTTGAAAATCATAAATATTTTCATGACACACTACTTATTTTGGAATAAGATTTTATTTTTCATGTTAGTTTGAATAATATTATTTTAATAGTAGTTTGTGTCGATTATCATCGATGATGGAACCTTAAAAAATATCCTCAAGTGTGAGGAAATGAATGATTTGCATGCCATCATGAAAGAATGGATTTTGTGACATTATCCAGAACCGGAGGGCGAAGGAGGATCTCCATAGAGTAATTTCGATGCCACATTTGTCAATCATCGACATCTATATCTTGTGAGTAAGGTACAAAATTTATTTCAAAATTATTAAAATTTTGAATTAAATCCAAAACCAATTGCCAATCATTTTTTAAGTGGTTGGAAACACAATGAATTTCTTAATTAACTTCTTTGAGAATGATTTTAGAGTCACCAATGAATTTTAATTTTTTGACTTTGAAATAAATTTTATTTTTGAGACCTTCAATTAGATTTTATTTTTGAGACCTTCAATTAAAGCTTTGTACTCGTCTATAGTATTCGTACAATCAAAATCTAATCTATAGAATTCAATACTTTGAGGGTTTTAAAGAATTCATCCAATTCCTACAGCTTCAATTGATTTAGGACCATCAAAGTATAATGACCAATAATCTATATTTATATCATTATTTATAAAGAAATAAATATCATCTCTAGAATTAGAAACAAGAATAGTTACAAAATTTAAAGTACCTGTATGTGATTCAACAATAAAAGATATTTCATAAGAATAATTAACGAAATAAGAATCAGAAGAATAATTACCAAGGGGAAATTGATTGAACATAATGGGATTTGGATCATTGAGACTAGTAACAGTGTATTCTATGTGCCTTTCACACTCAAATTTAATCATATTAGGTTTACCCTCCCATGGTAACGAGAGATGTGACCAGTGAGTTTAGAAATAACCTTTCAATTTCTGTGACCAATATCTACTTAACAACAAACCATAGGATTTAAAAATGTCTATGTTGAAAATAGCAACAAGAAATGCTAAAAATAGAAATGCTAATAATAACATTTCTATAAATAGCATTTCAGGATATACTCCAACTCTGTTGGAAATAGCAAAAAATAGAAATGCTAAAAATAGAATTGCTATAAACAACATTTCAGGATATATTCCAATTTTAATTTGTCCTTGAATTAAAATTCGAATTTAGTCTCACTATGTGTTTGAAAAATAATTAATTAATTCATCTTGAATTAATTAGTTGGTAAAAATAGAAATGCTCAAAATAGAATTGTTATAAACAACATTTCACGATATATTCCAATTTTAATTTGTCCTTGAATTAAAATTCGAATTTAGTCTCACTAGTTGTTTGAAAAATAATTAATTAATTCATCTTGAATTAATTAGTTGGTGAAAATCAAACATGAAGTCTTTGTGAAGACATGCAACAGTTATCCCTTTGATTGAGGAAGTTATCCATTAATTAAATAGATAAGGATGAGTTGTATTTGAGTTGTAATTAGTTAGCTCAGTTAACTGAGTTAAGTCCAGTTAAATTAGTTTCAAACACTTGGAAGAACTAATTGTGAGTTCAATCAATTAATGCATGCATGTATGTAACTAGTGTTCTCTAGATAATTGAATATTCTTTCATAAATAACTCATGCATGTCAATTCATAGAAAGACCCGATTGAGATTAAAGACGGGGACATTGTACTATCAGTTAGAGGAATTTTCCTATAAAGGAAACTCATTCATGCAGAAGGAATTAACTCCTTCAGGATTGTGCAGTTATTTCAAAGGTTAGTGTTGTGTGTGAGGTGAGAATCACACAGGTGGCAGTGGGAGGACCTAGGAGAAACTGTGCAAGGAAATAGGAGGCTTGGAGGACTGAAGAAAGGCATATGTGTTGTCTATTATGTCTATGAGCAGCAGTGAGGGATTGTACTGAGAGCTGAATAGCTTGTGAGCTAAATCTTTGTGTAATCCTGAGATATTTCCACTTGTATGATAATATCGATAACGGGGTTTTTAACTGAGGCTTTCCCTAGAGTATTCTTCTGTGTTTCTTGTGTGATTGAATCTTCTTCTCTGTTATATGTGTTATGTTTGATCTTGCTCAAAATCAATTAAGCTTCTACAAGTTTGATTGTAAAAGTAGATTAAGTATTTTTCTTTAGTACATTGCATAATCAGTTTAATCTACAGTTCTCTACAAGATGTGTAGAGAGAGGAATTTCTACATGATATCAGAGCTAGCTGATCTATAGAGAAATTTCTACATGGTATCAAAGCCAAGTTCTTCAAAGCAGAGAAAAGTATACAAAGAAGGGAGAAGTTTGAAGTTTGAATTTCTTAATTGTAGGTACAAAATTGATTTTCTATCACATCTCAAAGTTCACCAATGGAATTCAATGGCTTGATACTCGAGTATGCCCTAGATGATAACTCGAATTACATAGCCTGGAAGGATTGCATGGAAATGGTATTAGAGGACAATGGTTTGAAGGACTTCATTGATCTAGAAGTCCCCAAGCCAGCAGCAGCTAATACCCAAGAATTGGTGGAATGGAAGAAATGTGTGGTGAGAGGGAGGAGGATTCCTCTAGAGGGAGTTCGAGACCATATTTTATCAAGTCTCCATGGGAAGGAGACTCCATTTTCAATGTGGAAGACATTAAAGGATCTCTATCAGAAAAATAGCAAGCAGAGGAAACAGGCGCTGAAGGACAAGCTTCGGAAAATCAAGTGTGAAAAGGGCAACACGATCTCTACATATCTGAACAAGCTCACCACCTATAGAGATGAGCTTGGAAGTGTAGGAATCATGAAAGTCGATGATGACATGGTGAGTATTGCTTTCCTCGGTCTTCCTAAGAGTTGGCATAGCTACGAGGACTCAGTGAATGGAAGAGAGAAACTGCCAGATTAGGAATGACTGTGGTTGGATCTGATGCAGGAGGAGATCAAGGGGAGCACTTGATCCAGGTGGATATTGGTGGCCACCCTCTAATTCCACTTGGATCTCCTCTAGTGCTTCTTTCAGTTTTTTTCAGTTTCCTTAATTATAGCATAATTTACTATTTTTAGCAGTTTTTCGAGTCCTAAACTTCCGGAGCCATTTTGAGGCCCTAAACGATATTTTTTGGGAAATCTACCGC
>APFE031283161.1:2361-15341 GCA_000404065.3 Pinus taeda | reverse complement strand
ATATTTTTGAAGAGTTTTTCTTCATTTAGGAAATTTTATGTACTTTGTTTTGCATTCTAACATATTTCCTAACACTTTTAACTACTTGAGTCCTTATAGTTGCCATTGTTCCCTTGATTATGTAATTATCATCCTTTTTCGTTGATTTGTAGGTTATTTGTGGTTTTCAATAATATTCATACACATGTTGATGTAACCCTACTTGCTAAATTAGTTGTAGAAGGTTGTGTTGCCCTTAGAGATTGCATCTCCCCACAGTTGTTATGTGTCACAGAGAAGTATTGTCGATAAGTTACAATGACCTTTGGATGCTAGTGTGTCTTGGCTCTAAATTATAAAGAATAGTTATTTTCATTTCCATAGATATTTCTTAGAAGATATACTTCGTTGTCGCACTCTTACAACTTGTGTAGCATCCAATATAAGGTTTCATTATTAAGGATTAATCCATGGATCTTTTTAGGGTATTATCTTAACAAATGAAGGATTTTTTAGAAGTTACATCCATCTAATTAGGTTAAGGGTGCACATATAACCTCACATTCATCACGAGACGGTTTATATGGACAAAATCTGATGTTTTTTAAGCTTATTATTATAAAGGATTTGCAAAGTGCAGTTGTCTACTGATGAATCTTTTATGATTTTTTCTCCTTTTGTTAGGTAGCACTTCTTCAATGAAATTGCTACTTCTTTTGTCAATGCAACATTATGGCTCAAGATTGTAACAAAGCATAAGCACATTTACTTACATATGACTTGGAATACATAAATGTTTCTTTTTAAACTAGCTTTTCTTATCATAATGTGACTAGCATGCCTTATCCTTACTTGGGAGAAAGTATAACTAACACCATTAAAATTAGAATCTCTCAATTGAGAGGTTGTGCGTGGAGGATCTTTATTCTACCAAAGTTACTAAGAATTCCAACTAGCCCCACTCATTATTGTGTATCCTAATGCATCAATGAGTATGAGCACAATCATGAGTTTGTCACTAGTGACACTTGAACCTTGGTGGAGGCAATATTAGCACCTACATTCCATTAACCCAAAAAGCCACTTTTGACTCAAAAACTAAATTGAATGAATGCTTATTTAATTTCACAATGGTTGTAGTGTGTGTTGCTATATGATGCTTAGCATGGATTAGTTTTATTTCATTGAATATTTTTTAATTGTTTCAATTTCACAAATGCCATTGAATGCTTAATTTTTTTCTCACACTTTCTTAATCTCAAGTTAGCACTCACAGGAAAAATTCCTTAGTGTACCCTTAGTTAGTTTCATTAAGATACATTTATGATCAATATTATATGTATTTTGGTCTCCCTTGTCTCCCTATAGTTACAACATTGTATGGTGAGATAACTATAATTACACTTAACCATTGGTTTGATTTATAAAAAAATCCATTTTTGGAATGAGATCGAAGATGAACCATCTCAAAATTGTATTGTGTCAAACGATGTGATATCTTAGTCACAAGCTAAAAAAGAGAAAAGATTGGGAGGTTATGACTCCACAAGAGAAGAAAGAAAGGGGTCTTAGAGGGCTCAAAGGAGCTTAAAAAAAATCATTTCATTGATAAGCCTAGTACTTAATCTTACTTAATTAGTATCCTTAATCTTTGGAATTAGTGATGGGAGAGAGAAAAAAGTGTCTTTTCCATGAAGACACGTGGTTTCCCACATATGTGCAATTTTACCTATGCCTTTGTCAACCATGCAAGCAAAAGAGTGTTCAAATGTTTTTTGGGCGCAGTTCATATTAACAAATAATCTGAATTATATAGGTTTCTAAGTGCCACTTGTTCAAGTGACTAATCTATTTGAACTACTACGTTTTTTTGAATCTTCATGATGTTTAAGATATCATTTGATGGTGGAATTTGAGTTATCAAAATTGGTAGAGGTTGAATTTCCATCTTGTTGGGAAATTAGAGGGAGTTACTTTGACCTAGATTGGATCATTATATTATTTGTCATTTCCATCTCATGCGAAAATTAGAGGGAGTTACTTTGATTTGAATTGGACCATTACAATATCTTTCAACCATCTAAATGCTATAAGAGTGGAAAAAGTGGAGGAATCAACTCACATGACCATTTTTACCAACAACTCCTAATTTGGAAAATTGGGTTTGAAACCTTCTAGAAGAAGTTTGAAGCATCAAATGATGATTTTTTAAGGGGTAAATTTGTTCCGCTTGAATGTGGAAAGCCCTAATGTTATTCTACATAGGGATACATTTCCAATGACATAAGTATCACCACTTTGGATTCCATATGCAGAACTTATGCCACCTGGAAGTTGACATTCTTGTTTTGACAACCATGATTTTAGAGGATGTCACATCAACCACCATTATTCATGGAAAAGGAGCTAGCCAAATGATCATGATGAAGAGGGCTCTAGAAGAGTCAATAATGTTACCCTAGTTAAGAGTTAAAGGAGTCAAACTTAACCACTAGTAGGATATTAGGTTGTGTATAACCATACCACTAGGAGGAAAAGGGGTTCCATTCTATTCAAGTGCATTTTATTCCATAGATGAGCAGAGTAGTTGTAACATCCCTCACCTACCCAAATTAAATGTCCTTACCCTATCCTAAGTAGAAGGGTATAACTAATAATTGAAAAGGCTAAAAAGAATAAAAGAGGGGGTTACAACATGTAAAGTGAAGGTTCATTCCTTCAAATCTCATTACTTGTATGAATATACACCATCACATTTGATGTAAGAATTTATAATACAAGTATGTACTTAGTTAAGTCTATTGCATCAACCTAACTCTAAAAATGATCATGAACACTATGGATGTGATATATGCCCACGATAATTATGTTCCTCTCTATGCCTTTGACAACCTTCAATGGCCAGAAGCCCTTTGAAACCCAAACCCATGACCCTAATGCAACAACCTTCAACCATCAGCATTGCAGGAAGTTCGTCTAGAAGGCCATGTACAGAACACATGTGAATATTAGCATATGGTTGAGCAGATTTTTCCAGCTCACACTCTATTGGTTCTAGAACTAGTCTTGGAAGAAGATAGATGGCAGGAAGTAAGGGAGAAATGAGGCCATATGGCATATCATGGATCGACTTACAAGGTTAATCAACAATGACTAGGCCAAGGAGACAAGTGAAATATCTCGATTGGTCCATAAAGGTTGGACTCTAACTAACATCTTGGTAGTATAAAAGGAGAGGAAGTAGAACTACAAGGACACAAAGTTAGAGGGAGAATTAGAAGAAGCAAACAATAGAAACATAGTGAGAATGGGTAGAGGGGAGAGAGAAAAAAAACAATACGAACGCAGAGGGAAAAGAATGTAGTGGGAGCGCATAGGAGTTTGAAGTAATCGAGGGACAATTACAAGTATATCAGTGGCAGTTCCTAGGACAGGAAGACAGTCAGATAGGCCCGTGAAACTCAAAAAGTCACTACACCAGAGGTGAGTTTAATCCACTTAATTCCTCTCTTGATATTTGGGAGTTCATTAAAATCAATGAAAACCCCCAGGGCAAGGATCAGAAAAGTGTATGGACTAATAAATGAAATTGCGCCTATAATTTTCTATTGTTTATAAATCTCTAGGCATAACTCTTGTTGTGTATGCTATGTTTAGCATTATCCGTGTTGCTTATATATACTATGTAGATGGAGAATGTAACCTTTAATCTTTGTGTGTGAAGAATGAACCGTCAACAATGTTAATTAAATGGTTATTATTTATGTCATAGTGTACTGATGTTTGGATAACATTAATCTCACTATGGTAGGAAGCTTGTAGCCATCCTGTTGGGTAGTCATTTATGATAAAGAATAATAGAGATAGTGCTCATGTTCCATAATAGTGTGAAATAACGGTAGAAACCTCTGTCTTTCATTAAGCATAGTTATTTCTTGGTTCTCTAAGGGTTCTTGATTAAACTTAGGGTGGAGGATACACTTAGGAGTCCCTTAGCATGAAATAGGTGGAGGCTAGAAGAAGACCTGCACTAGTTTTCCTTTGCTAAATAATCAGACTTAGTACCCTTCATATTCCCAACATGAGGTGGAGGTACTAAAACTAGAATTTTAGGGTGGATAAAATCTCTTGATACCCTGAAGGGTGGAGAAAGTCTCTAGAATCCTTGAATTCCTTCAATGACCGATGGGTGGAGGAGGACTTCCTCTGGAACCTCTATGTAAACTTGCAGGCGGGGTGGAGGAGGATTTCCTCTGGAATCCCTGGTTTGGTCCTAAGCTATGGGGTGGAAATTGCTATGTTAGGAGATTGTTAATGGTTGGGAGGAGAGTTGGGGACCTTATTCTTGAACCATCCTAGTTTACACAAAATTAAACAAATGTGAGTTACCTCGAATGTACATCATAAAAAAATGAAATCTTTGCTTGCACGGTAGAGGGTGGTCCAATGGATCTGGTTAGTCATGAATGAGTTATATGTTGTAGGCTATATTCTAGAGGTAATTCTGCTTACTAATTAATAACCTTGTTATAAGGCCTTAGGCCTTAATGACCATAGATCATCAGGCACTGTGAAAGCTTGGTGTTGTAAAAGACCTCACAAGTCAGGTAGGTAATTTCTTTATTGACTGTGGTCCAATGTGGCTCTGTTCCGAGCATTACTAATATATGATAATCATAGTGGTGACTTATGCTTTCATTAATATCTAGGAAAGCAATTGAAGTTTATATTGAATTTGATGACGACATGAAGCTCCTGTAATGACTAATGATAATACAAGATTTTACTATCATAGTGTATAATTCATGTGTGCGAGTTAAAAAGAAAAACAAGAAAGGTGTCATTTTTTACCATGATATTTACATTATGGCATTTGCTAGCTCACTCTTGCTACATTCTGTCGATTTGTAAATACACACATTGTTTCCTTTAAACATATATTCTGATATGCTACTCTTACTATGAGTATAAAGTCACTCTAACAACAAGCATAAAGTCCTAATGGAGGATGGATTGTTTTTAAGTAGTAATTCCTTGTTTCACTGACAAAAAAAAGGTAAGTATACTGATAAAAAATAATAGATCATCTTTGACTTACAATGAAGCATCTGTTTTATGAGAAAATGCGTTGCCTCTTGAGAAGGATCCCATTAGTATTATACACTTACATTTACAATGAAAGTATATAAACATAAATTGTAATTTGTTGTCATTAATTTGATTGCCTCGTTACACCATGAAATTGAACATTAACACTTATTAACTCATACCTTGCCAATATATAGACTTACACGATGTTCTGACTTTGATTATAAGTCATTCAAATGCTAGGAATAAACTTCTCATGGTAGATGGATTATCTTTAAATTAGCAGTCCTTGCTTCATTAATAGGCAAAATTTAAAGTTGTAATGATGTAAGATTTGGTCGCATTTGGCTATAGATCTTACAACTAAGCATTTATTTCATGTGTTAAGAGGTATTTCATTGTATGTCTATGTAACAACCCCGAGTCAAAAGTTCATGTAATAAAGTTAGTAAAGGCTAAATAAGACCACTTATTCCAAGTTGAATGTTGGGTAAAACATCCTAGTGGGTGTTCATTTGGTTTATTATGGCTAAGTGAAATTGACAAAGGAAATGGCAAAGGCTTTGGAAAGCAAGAGGCATTTTATTTATGAAAATTAAGGAAATTAGGAAAAAAGGAAGGTGAAAGATCACAGGTTGCATGTGAGTACGAAATTAAAGGAAAATTGAAGAAAATTGAAGAAAACAGAGGCCTCATTGATAAAAAGGCATATAAGGATCAGTTCACATCTTTTGTCAATTCAGGTTTGGAGCTCTATCTCTATTCTCTCTCTCATACTCTTGCACACTTAGAGCATTCTTGGATCACTCTAGCATTAGAGGAAGGAAGGCAAAGGAAGGAAAAGAAAGCAAAGGGAAGTAAATATCAAGCAAGGAAGAGTTGGATCGAGCAGCTACAATGGGATTACTTGTAGGTATCGAGTTGCATGTATGGTTTCCTTGCTAGTTTTGGCATGCATGGCACCTGCATGTGTATATTTGGTTCTCTTGTTGTCATTGGCATGGGTCTTGCCAGGTATGATAGTGGTTTCAGCCTTGCCTTTCCATTTTTGGATACCAATGGTGTGATAAGGTTATTTCATTTGGTTGAGTTTTTTGGATGGTTTTGGAACCAGGTAAGGTGGTCTCAGGAAAATTTTGAAAGGCCTAAGAATCCCTTAATTGATAATGGCAGGATACATGGTAAAGCCTAAGGGTGGAGATGGGAAAATTCCTCAAGATATTGGTGAAGAAATTTGGAGGCATCCATGCTTATGTAGGCCTAATAATCCCTTGATCGGTAATGGAGAGATTGTGGTAAAGCGTGTAGTGTATGTTTCTTTGTTTGGGCCTAGGAATCCCTTAACCGGTAATGGCGGGAAACACAATAAAGCTTGGTTGTTTAGATGGGGGTTTCAAGCTTAGGAATCCCTTGACCAGTAATGGCGGGATACAAAGTAAAGTATGCGTCCGACATTCATGCTTGGAATATGGAACAAGGGTGATTGGCTGAAAGAAAGATTTGATTTAGCCCAATCTATGGTCGGGTGGTACGTGGAAGCCCCTGGCTTGGTTGGCTTTTTAATATGTTCATAAGATCTATTTTCCCTTATATTTTCATGAGTATATATGCTTTTTATTATGTGACCTTGATGGTTGTTCTATCATTGTTATTATTATGGTCATATGTTGGTTATAAGAAGGGTTTATGACATAATTTAGTTATGGATCTCATTGTGTTTTGTTTAGTAAGTGAATGGTTAATGAATGTATGACCTAATAGATGACAATGCACCTATTGTGAGAGGGCATCAGACCTTCTTCATGATTTTTAGATAAGTATGAGGCCCCTATGTTCAGATGTGTATTTATGACCTATACATTACATGGCCATGATGTGTTTGACGAAATGTCTGTTTTGGTTAGGATGGGTCATGTTAGGTACTTGTTCAAGTTTTACATTAAAGGCCTTGTCTCCTTGTTATTTATCATTTTTTAGAGTTTCATTAAGTTCTGGGCAGAGGCCTGGGTCCTAACCCTAAAAAAGTGGCTCATATCTCAGGGTCACTGGCACATAACTAAGTGAAAAAGTCTACAATCACTGGGATTTAGGCTTATGGGAGTGACTGAAGGGCCTCAGCCACTTGCTTGCCTTGTCATGGGAGCAACTAAGAGCCCAAGCCAGTAAAAACATAAGTTAACTCAGGGGTTGGGCACCTGTAGTGGTTGGTTGGCTCTTGGGGGTCCTGCAACACCTAAGGGAGTTCAATAAAGTTTTGGCTCATCTATTCCACTTCCTTAACTGTACTTAGGGAGTTGAATCATATCATAGTAACTCGTCAGCACATATTTACCTCGGTGGACCAGTAAGCTTGGGTAAGTGTGGGAGGAGGGTGTTACAGATTGGTATCAAAGCATGGTTCAACCCTTGGAATGGATGGGCAGAATGTGTTTGTCATGCATGCATGAAGGTTGTATATGCGCTTTTTATGTATGCATGGTGATGGTCATTATTGCAATTGTGTTGTCATGTGGAAGTTTAATATGTTGTTGTTGGGATGTGTTTGTCGTTAATGCATATGAGTTGTATGTGCATTTGTTATGAATGTCAATGTTTATGTGTTGTTATGCATGCATTGCTTCCAGTTGGTGTTATAGTTTGTGGCATCATGCATGGAAACTGGATGATGATTGAGATGATGTATATATGTTGTTATGATTATTATTATATATGTATTGTGCTAATCTGGTTGAACTTGCAAACGAGATATCATCCCCTAAATTATATTGAGGTATGTTGGTTATGTTTATATTTTGGTTTAGCTGACATGATAGACTTGCAAGAAGAAGAGGATCAAATATGACTAGCAAAGTGGTGGATTATAGAATATGAGATTCTCCCTACATATCAAATGAACAACATGGTGATGAGTAATCCCCTCACATAGAAGGCACTTTGAGAAGTTTGAAGGCAAATATAAGAAGCTGTAAAGAAAATAACAACAAAATAATTAAGTCACAAGAGAGACTTGCTAGGGCATAGGAGAAACAAGCAGAGGTTAATGTAGTTTCCTTCAAAGTTTGTCAGACTTGCAGAGACAGGGACCGCTTAGGATAAGTCATAAATAGGAGGACATGACTAATGGAGCATATGGTAGCTGGTCTCATGGAAGGCACATGTCAGATAGAGAAGATACCATTAGAGATGGCAGGTTCTTGGATACACCTGATAGACGACGCAGTGGACATGGACTTTACTCCAGTTCTGGTTCAGACATGTACCATGGTCATCATTGTTATCATCCTTACAGAAGGAGTGACATGGGATATTTGCCAGATGAGTTCAAGAAAGCAAAGCCACCTACATTTGATGAAGAAATGAAGAAGTCATAGGATGCAAAAGCTTAGTTGCCTGGGATGAATAAGTTCTTCAGATTGTATGACTATTCAGAGAATACGAAAGCCAAGATAGATACATTAAGTCTTAAAGGTAAAGCAAACATTTGTTGGGAAGACATGAAGACTGTCAGAGGCATTCGGGAAGAGGAGTTGACTTGGAGGGAGTTTTAAATACTTTTCAAGAATAAGTATCTATCTAAGAGATAGTATGATGACAAGGCGAAGGAGTTCTATGAGTTGAAGATGGGATCTATGACTGATGATGAGTATATTGGCATATTCTTGGATTTATTGAGGTATGTGCCTTATCTTAAGGAGGAGAAAGCGAATATTCAGAAATTCATCAATGGATTACATGTAGCATTCAAAGATAGAATCAAGTTGATGAGCCTAGATTGTTGGAGGAAGCCATCAGAAAGTTGAAGCACTATTACAAGCAATTGAAGCATAAGACAGAGTATCAGCAAGGTTGGAAAGGGAAGGACATAGCTAAGGACAAGTGGTTGTCAAAGTGAACAAGACCTCAGGTTGCCAATGAGAAATAGAATGTTGTTCCTCACAAGAAGTTTAATGTGGTTGGACAAGGACATGTGTCACAACCTAAAGGGCAACATAATAAATGTGAGGCTAAGGGACAATTACAGCGCTGGCTATGTGGCAAGGAGCATCTCAAGAAGTATTGTTTGTCGTATCAGGGTGGTAGGCCGTAGATCTACATTGCACAGGAAGCATAAACAGTTGAGGATGTTGGGCAGAGCATTCCTCGAATCTATGCAGTGTTGGATACCAGACAAAAAAATTGATTACGGAGTTTGTCCTTGATGGACTACGTCTTCGGGTTCGCTTTCAAGATGGGCGTTCACTTTATTAAGATTGAATCCAAGGAGGTCGATTACACAACAAATTAACCCGATTGATTGTGCATGTAGGCACTTCTCGTCACTGTCACAAGAAATCTCTCTGAATTAGCTTTCCAATGCCTGAATCTGCACACAAAACTCTAAAACTACTCTTCCACTCTTCAACGAGCCAAACTGTCTTTATAACCCTCCAAATGCATTCGAACTCCTTCATACTGAGTTTAGAAATGAATTAGTTGATCTTTAGGGTTAAATTAGAGTTTATGGTTAAGTTTTAATGTCACATAGTGACATTCACCACTTAGGATTTAATTGATTTATCCAAACTGCAACTAAAACCCACTTTTAGACTTTGGATAAGCGCTTATCTACTAGCGGTTAGCAAACGGCGCGGATGTGAGTGACAGTCACATGTGACCAGTCGCGGTCTAACATAGGCTGACACCTGGCGCTAGTTCCTGACGGTTCTAGCTAACAGTGAGCGGCATGCCATGTGAACGTAGCTTCGTCCTGGCAGTTTCGGCAATGACACTTATTTGGCAGTTCCGATAACCTATTACAATTTTCCGCCTGTCACATGGAAGCGGCTACAGTCATGGTTTGGAGCTGCGCCGATATGGTGAAGGTTACCTTTACGGTTCCCTTCCACCCATGTGAACATAACTATAGTTTGACGTGGTTAGGGAGCTTCGGTTAGGGACTTATGAAACACATTGTATTGTTTATTCATATGTTGTGTGATATCATGGCCTGAGAGGGTTTGATGTATTTAGATACATGGTGTAGTTTATAGGTTAGGTTTTTACGTGTTAGGGCTAAGACTTAGGTTATGCATTAGGGTTTTAATATGATGTCTTTAGAGTTTAGCCTTTTGGATATTGTCAAATGAACAAAAGAACTCCTTTTACAACGATTGTCACAATGTGACATAAAAACCCCACAAGACGACCTGTTCCATCCCTGACAACCAAACCCCGGCGGAACTGACGAAAACCATATGTTGACAACCAGGTATATATCCTTCGAACACCATGAAAACCATTGACATCACCGGACAACTTGAACCATAAACATCACTATCGAAGCTGAAGATACCGAACGCTAGATGTTGATGACGAATACTAGTGAAGTTGATAAAGTTCAAGACCTCATCGACCATGATCATTTGAATATCACTTCATCTTTGAACCATTGAAGACTTTGCTTATGCTGGACTGACAAGATCCTCCTGGATCAATCCTCTCCACTTGAAAGCTTTTGGACCACACAAGTTTGGATAGACATATAGCATATGAGGGTAGAGCTCCCTCAGTCTCCACCTTGCCCTGATGATGTACCAATACATTCGATCACCAACTTGAAAGTGATGAACCTGATGATGTTGATCATGGTGCATTTAGAATCTATGAACCATTCCATCCATCCACAGTATGTAACACTTGCGAAGATGGTTAAACAACATGTTATGAAAATGACAATTGACTTCTTTCCATGAAGTACCATGAATTATTGATTCATAAACATGTTTGAAAACAATCTCTGTAGAATATTGTTCAATATTATTGACATGTACTAACAATCTATTTTTGTGGAATGACAGAAAGATTCAAAGACATTCTTGACATTATACTAGCTACTTTACTTTATATACTTTCCTGATTCCCTATTACTAAGTGAAATCGCTGCAATAAACCCATCAAACTGTAATGTGAAGACTACTGCAGCTTAGTTTGACTTTGAAAGTATTGAAGTGACTGTTGATTTGTTTGAATCATTGTTTCCTCATTCATTAAATGATGTCTCCATTAATTAACACTTTCCCTTAATGCATAAGTTTCCCTTAGATGTACTGGATACTTTGACACTGCTTTAGAAAAGGCTTTGACATGAAAACAAATAGGCTTCCTCTCCACTTGAAAAGAGGCTTCAAAACTGTTTAAAAGATGAAATGGTGATACAATATAAGAGAAATGTAACACTGGCTTTCCCCACTACTCACCTGCATCCCTGTAACTTATAACTTCCAAACTTGGACTGAAATGATACATTCTGACATTAAGAAGAGGAGATTTGGATATCAACTGTAACTCATGTTGTATTCCCTGCTTATGAGTAAGATGTTTGGGTTCTTTAAATGGAATTGAAAAAGTTTCTACCTTCATGACCAAACTATCTTTAAACTGAGACTCACAACCTAAACAAGTATCCCTTAGATCCTTATGTTGTTTTTTTACACACATGAGTACAAATCTCTTATTTGAACTTATTAGTCACTTAATCTGATTAGCAACAACTAAATTCATGTGAGTTTTACTTTGATGTGCCCTAACAATAAATTCAACCCCATCTTTCTTAAGGTGATATTTATGCTCTCTCCTATAAAATACTGCATCGCAATCATAAAGATAAGGACTTCCTAAGACAACTCCACATATGTCTACTAGAACCACATCTAATTCCACTTGATCAATGTAATTAGCTGTAATGGCAAATTTTAATCTACACTGCTTTGTGACTTTTATCTAGGTTGATTTATTTAGCCAACCTAATGGGTAAGGTCTTGGATGATTCTATTAGGTCCCTATAATACTAGTGATTACCCCATTACTATTGTAGTTGTATCCCTTATTAATCTTGTTGTGCCCCTATTGTGCCCATATTGTTATTACTATGCCCCATAGAATCCCTCTATTGTTATTTTTGTGGCTTTATATTATTATTGTTAGGTCAGCTGGGTTATATTGTGACTCCTTAGACTCCTATATATAAAAAGGAGGTTTTATCATTTGAATCGTCCAAGAATTGTTCATTTGTGTAATGTAAAGGAGGTTGGCCCCTCGAAGAGGCTGAATTCTAAGGCATTCAACTATCTTTTATATCCTGTTGTGAGCTGGTTTCATAACATTTGGTATCAGAGCATTGGATTTTAAGGTTTCGCTGCTCCAAATAAGTCATCATGGCATTTTCGTTATAACTTTTTTTCTGCGACGTTTTAGAAACTAAAAAAAAAACTCATTTGAGGCGAAATCGCACTGAACCTCGGGTCCAAATTTCAGAGCTTTTAGCGCTATATTTGCGGAGAAATGATCTGAGGAAGTTGGTCCTTTTGCAAACTCCTGAATTGCATTCCAAACATGTGACCTAGGGAAAATCGTCATAACTTTCTCTCTGAGCATCGGATTGAAAATTTGTAAGAAGGTACAAAAAGAGGACGGATTGTAGTTTCTTGTATATATTTTTCAGAACAAAATGTCGAAATAGTGACTTGTGGCATGTCGCATGTCGTACAAGTTCGTTCTACTGAAATAGTCTATAATCAGGTCACTGTGGGAGATTTGGCATAACTCTTCCCTGGAGAATCCAATTTGGATCAGACTAGTGGCATTGGAAAGAGGACGTAGAGGGCTACCGCAAGTTGCAATTTCAAAACTTGATGATCTGAAATTACAAAGATACATCAAATTCAATATCAAGCTCCTACAAAGTGAAAAAAGGTGTGTAGTTTTTATTATTTATTTCTGCATAAGCTTGGTTTGAAAAATTAGTTTGAAGGAATTCAAAGGGCACAATAAAGCATTATTATCAATAATTGATGCCTCAAGGAAAGAAAATGCAAACACCTAGTAAGCAACCTGAAAGCTCTAGCATGACTCATGAAGAAGAGGAAGAAATGCAA
>APFE031283157.1:24173-59580 GCA_000404065.3 Pinus taeda | reverse complement strand
ACCCGCGTATACACGCGTTTAACTCAGGGCAATGTCACGTACAGGGAATAAAACACTGTTTTTTAGATATATGACTAGGTCTGGAAGGAGGGGTTGCCCTAGGCCATGGCTGAAGCATCACAAACCATACTGGTGAGATTTGGAGCTATAACAGAAGGCCAATTTTCAGTCCCCGAAGGGACAATGTGGCCATATGAGGTGCACCAACATCTCCCCAAGAGGAGAAGGGACTAGGATTTCCCCCAAGGGGAAATCCTTGGTTGGTGGACTCCATTTTCTCAACCTAAGACCAATGAGGGAAAAGTGATGTTATTCTGATTAAAATAAATTTTATGATGCTTTGACACAACTTGCTTTTTTAGTTTTTAAGAGTCGAGGAAAAGCTAAAGATGACTCTAGTCGCCTTCAATTTTTAATGAGCCTGAAGTGACAAGTGCTCAGATGTACCTTTACTGTTAAGGAGTTTGAAAAGAAACGAAAGTGACTACTTTGGAATTCTAGACAGAGGGATTACCAAACCAATTGCAAAACTACAAAATACGTTTTACGGTATGGCCGTCAATATTCACAAATGCTGTGTTCAGTGCATTGCGATTGATAAGGCGATAGACACGGCTTCCTAACGATAAAGGATATAGCCTATTGTGGTCTCCCAATATATACTCAACGGTATGTGGGAGCAGAAGTCCATACTAGCACTTATCATCTTAAAGAGGAGGAATCACCCAATCTACGATGAAAGTGATAGTTACTAGGCTTTACGACACCAGAATACATCTCTAGCCTAGACTTCTAAATGTTGTGCGTTAGGTTCCAAAGCGTTTTTATGTTCATTGAAATTTATTTTACAGTTGATCTTTCATAAGAACTTTTCCTTTAAGGTTCACCACGTGATGTAGATATACAACTCCTAAATATGCAATCTAAGATGATAAACAGTCATTTCATTCTCTTTTTGCAATGAAAATCCTAGCTACTAAGGAAAGAGAAGCGAAATTCTTTCAACAAGGAGCAGAGAGCACACACTAAGATGCACTGTCCTAAATAGATCTCCACAAGCAGTCTCAATGCAAATGCACATGCATGTATTTGTTTTCCACTTTCTTAATGTGTGAATGAAAAAGCAATGGTAAGTACAAATCTGAATTATCTTTTCAAAGCGACAGTACTAACAATTTTATTTTCAAAAGATGAAAGGAAGACAAGGACGACATTTTGCCATTTTGAATTGAAAACTGCTTTTGACACTTGAAATACTATTAATTCAAATCAAATATAAGAGTAACAGTGTAATCGACTATCAAAAAGAGGAGGATTCTTTTCTTTGGCTGAAAACGACACTTGCGACACTTTCAAATCAAAATACGACAGTTTGATTAAGCTACTGTTTGTAAAGGAGAACTATAAATGGCGAAAAATACATAAAAACATTCACAATTCTTTGTACAATGGAGGCTGAATAATGCAAAGGAAGGGAGTCTCAATAGTGATATACTAATCACAGACATCAAAACTCCTAAATAAAGCTGAAGAGAATGAAGAAAAACCAAAATCTGGAGGCAGAAACAGTCTTATCTGATCATCACACCTGTAACATAGGGAAATAGGGATGCATCTCACCTACAGCACACGGGAGGTGCAATGCATCCATACTATCAAAAGGAGATAGTGCGATGGTCTGGGGACGAGACTGGGCTTGATTTTTGGCAACCATTTGTAGCTTAGTTCAGGGATTTAGGTTGTGCTAATGATAGTCAGTAAATACAAAACATAGGGACTGATTTAATGAGGTTACTTGAGCCACCAACAGGGCACTTAGGATGTTTGCAAGTCATATGTTTAATTCATAAAATAACCCAGAGATTGACTGAAGCAACGTTTATCTACTTTGCAGTTGCATAGCAAAGGGATTTTAAAGGCTAGCTGGCTTAATTTCAGGCTCCGTCTGTAGCTTACAAAGTAAACAAACTAGAAACAAGCAAACAAGGTATTTTCTCCCTAGTGGAGTCGCCATTTTGTTATCGGGAAAACTAGTGTCCATTCAGAGCTGTTAGTCCCACTAAGATGGTTAGTTATCTTAGAAACAAACAAACTAAAGTCACGTGTGTTTTCCTTTATGAGAAATAGATGAGAGAGAAGCAGAGAGTACCAACCTCAGTCTTTCGCTTGGCTCCTTTCTTGTTTCCTCTCCCATTTGACAGATCTTTGCCACTCCTTCCTCACTTGTCCTGCTTCAAAGAACACCTATAGAGTCAAAGCAACATAATACCATCAAAGCATAGAGATCTATAAGCATAAACAATATAGGATCAGATATATATTGACCATACAAATTCATATATCAATTCAATATTCAAAGACATACAAGAATATGGAGGAAAACTCAAATCGCTTTATTGATAGAAGTAGTAGAAGAGAGGATTACAACCCATTGATCTGACCCAGCACCATCCTCCCGGCATGAAAGGCCTTCTTCACCTCATGAAAAGCTAGATCACCCAACAATATGATGTTCCACAGAGAAACCAACAACACTTCCTTACAAGATGCAAAATTCCAGCCTCTGGATCTTTAGGATGAGGGATCCATATATAGATGTTTGCAGGTGGGTGATTCAGCTTCTAGGATTTTGATTAGTGTCATTTCTCTGATTGTTCTGAGTTCCACTTGGATATTTCATGATCTCTTACTCATCCCTGGGTGAATTCAGAGAAGCAAGTGTCATAGGTGAAGTTTTTGGAAGATTCCATGATCATCCACCTTGCAAATTATCTCTACCATTTGTGTACTCTTACCCATCGCACTTGATAGAAGGGATTTTCAGTAAGCATCACACCCCCTGTGTGCATTAGGTGGGATGCATCTCACTTTGACCATGGAGCAGGTGAGATGGTCCAGTTTTGACTAGTTCTGAGTAGTTTTTCATGGAGAAATTCTGGGAAATGATGTAATCAGATGACCTTGTTCTTTTATGGTATGAAACAACACTTTTAGGGACTTAGAAGCCCTTGGTTTATGGACATGAAAGATTGGGGTTGTAGTGCCCAAATATGTCTATAACAGTTGCCCCCTAAAGCATGAGGTCGTAAATCTTCTAATGTTGGGTGAAATGCTTTATCATGAGGATCCGAGGTTTTTCGAATTGGAAGGTGACCTGTAATAAGATACAATACAATACATTATCTTCAGAATATTTTAATGATCTAGCTGAGGTGGGCATTCCCATGCTTAGCTTTTATAAATTCATTTTCATGTACATAAGACAGAGAACCTTCTGTATGGCAGACTGATGATTCTAGTAGAACCATCATCCCTTAGCTTGGATGATTATCTCTGTAGCTATGATGTACATTTGATGCCTTTATTTTCTTGAATATATCATAGCCTGGATGGATGAAACTAGATCCGAGGTCTTCAAACTCATTCAATCTTCACCTGAAGTACAAGTCGATCCATGTGAAAAGATGTTCTGATGTCGAACATGGAAAGACATCGCCTGATTACCAGCCAATGATGTAAGCTGTTAATGGGTGCGAGAGGAATCACCGACAATGATAATGACCCTCAAGGTACTACAGTACAATTCACATGGTGTGAATACAAGAGTCAATGTTGAACACCACACAAAATCCTTTGGTTGAAGGCCATTGATGTAAACCTATCATCGGAAGTGAGAAACTTGCCATTGAGGCATGCAAGCTTCAAAGTACTGAAAGGGTTGTTCCTAAGTCAAATTCTTGGATAATGAGCTAATGTCGACAAGAAGTGAACCATTGTAGGAGGGCCTTAATGAATCCCACATCTACGATACAAAACGGAGAAAATGATTTTGTGGAGGTGAAAACGATCTGATGATACAAGGTTCAGGGTGGTGGTCATGAAAGAATGAAGGGTGAAGGTATTGCAGTAGATGAGACACAAGTTGGGTT
The DNA here is from genome assembly GCA_000404065.3 of Pinus taeda. Taxonomy (NCBI): domain Eukaryota; kingdom Viridiplantae; phylum Streptophyta; class Pinopsida; order Pinales; family Pinaceae; genus Pinus; species Pinus taeda. Next base: position 55,651 of record APFE031283157.1, on the reverse strand, counting down.
GGTGAATTCTCTGAGCGAATTCTCTTGAACATATTGGCAACACCGAAATGGATTGGTAGCATTAACGCCAAGAATGGATGGTACAGTGGACCAATGGTGATATGACTGGTGAACGGAATAACCCAACCCGACTCAATCATGGTGATGGAGTGAAAGTGCCATGTTCAAGAGTGACCTACTACCAATAAAGTTTCTTCAAGTTTTCTTCCAAATTTTTCCCCAGTCTTTACTGACACGTACCTCTTTATTTTTGTTAAGCTTTCGGAGGATAACATATGCTTGTTCTATAATTTTCCCTTCAGGAAAACCTGACGTTATGTTTTAATGAGCCTAGCAATAGTGAAACTCACTCTTGTCAGCATGGACAAGTTTGTTGGTATTGTTTTAATGAGTTTAACGACAAGGATAACTTGGTCCTTTTCAATTTTAGAGAGTCTAAAAAGAGTTGGAAAGGAAACTCCAGTAATCCTTTTTCGTAATATAATCCCTTAAGTCTGAAAAAGTATAAAATAATATGAGAGGATGACATTTCTATAGTTTTAATGAGCCGAACAAGACAAGCGCTTGATCTTTTCGTGCAATGATCCCTCAGGTCCAAAAAGATTAAAATCTAGAGGAAGGATGGCACTTCCTGTCACTTTAACGAGCTAGAGAGGCCAATTGCTCGGTATTCTTTTCATATTTTATGATTCAGACGAGAAGAGCTTAAAGAAGACTCGTTTCTTGAGGAATGAGTGATGTTTTTGGATAGCTGTTGGTTCCATCACAGTGTGTAAAGAAGATGGCAAATAGGATCACTCGTCACAGTTGTTCCTCAAAAGGGGTAAACAATCAAATGGAGGTGTATGATCGGCTAAAAAGAGTGGAGGTGATGGTAAGAATGCGACCAAGGCTCAAAAGTTGATAATTATGCGATCATAATGGTTATTTACCAAAGGTGGGTTCATTTTTTAATGAGCTTAAACTCTGGTGGAACATATGCTCGTTGCTTGGTTTATTTTTTAACGAGCTTGAACTTCATGTAAAACTGTTCGTGCCAGTCATATAATAAGGATGTCTCCTCAGTGGGTTCATTTTTTAGGGAGCTCACCCCATTTGCAACTTTTCTTAAGAGCCTTTCATTATTCAAGCTAGGAATGACCAACCTACAAGATTAAAGGGTTAAGAACCTACAAGATAAGAAAATAAATGATCGCTTTTCACTTGCATGCAAAAAGGTTTGCATGCCCCCAGGTATAGCGAAGTAGAGTTTCCAAGTTACCGTTCATTTGCAGACAAAACACTTCCTTTGCTCTTTTGGGAATATCACTTTTGACGGAGGAATCCTATTCCAGTATAATCCCATTTTCCTAAATGAACATGTGCGTTAGACTAGTCATATATCCTCCATGGAAACCTACCCTATACTTGAAGTTTTCCTGCCGAAGCAGACCACGGTGCATGCCCCCTAGGTTTTAGTCAAAATCACCAAATCACTCGCACTCATCAGGTGGATGGACTGGAGATTTATGAGACATTCCTTGCAAAAAAATACCTGTTAGGGATTGGACTTGACTATTAGCTATGTGTGAATTGGGGAATGGAAGCTGGCCTACGAGCTGGACCACTCTGCCTTCATGCGGAAAACACATCACTCAAAAGAGTGAGGAAACAATAGCTCCCATGCTATAAATGTAGTCACACCCAAGGAGTATATTGTAATCTAAAGGTCCCTGGATTACCATTATGTTCAGATAATTGGTTTTCCTTCTCAAAGTTATAGGCAAATTTGGAAGGATCCCTAATGGTCAACTGGTTCCTTTGTTGAAGCTTGTTAGATTTTGCATCTCAAGTAGAAGCGATGGCGAACCAAGTACTTTCCAAGTAGTTGAGGAAAGGATACTCACAAAAGCCCATTCATCTATGATAGTACCAACCATGACCATTATGTAAGCTTGTACTATGATTCGGAATGGTACATTAGATGGTAGACAGGGTCTACCTAGTAGATTCCAATCGAACGAAATGACTAGGTTGCTTGGAGGTGGGACCGAATAAATTGCTGGATACATCTCTGATGAACTTCATTCCTGCAGTAAAGGAACGGGTATATTGCCCCCATGTTCATCAGATTCTATGTTTACGAAAAGAATTTAAACGGTGTCATTCTCATTCTCTTTGGTGACTGTATCATCTGAAGGTAGACCTTCTGAAGACAAGACTGGGTCGACTTCTGTCTTGACCTGTTGACTTTGGTCCGGTGTGGACTCAGAGAGTTTATCTTCAATGATAGATGCTTCGACTGACCACAAACGTGTTTTATTCAGATTTTCAACTAGTGATGGACTCGGTAAGAGTTTCTTGTATCCAGGAGGAAGCCATACTGGTGAAGCAGGACGGTTATCCAAGACTCTTTTAGCTCTGTCTAGGAAGGGAAAATGGTCGATGGCATGATCGCCTTCACACAGTCTACAAGGAATTTTATATCTTCCTTTCTGTCCAGTTACTTCGTTTTCACTAGTTGATGGTGTACTTTCAACATGATCATCAGAGGTTAAGGACACTAGATTGTGCAAGCGGGGAGACCAGTCCCTTAAGATCCGTGGGATGCAAGGACAATCTCAATGATAGTGGTATCCTTTTCAAATGACACATGGATATTTAGGTTTGGGCAGTGCAGTGTGTGGATTTTCGTTAGACGATGCTTGGTTGCCCACTTTTGTAGTTGGCTTCTCCTTCTTCTTCTCGTTCCCTTTCCTCTTCTTCTGAGTTACTTGGTTTTTAGTTTTACTAGCTTTACCAAGTGAATAGGAAGGAGGAGAGGGAGGAACAAATAAAGTAGAAGGTTGGGGGTAACTCTAGCATCATCTGGTTGTTGATTTGATTGCTCAAGAAACACGGTGTTTTGAATGACAGAGGTCGAGAAGAGCCATACTGGCAGGCCAATTTTCAGTCCTGGAAGGGACAATTTGGCCATATGAGGTGCACCAACATCTCCCCTAGAGGAGAAGGGACTAGGATTTCCCCCAAGGGGAAATCCTTGGTTGGTGGACTCCATTCTCTCAACCTAAGCCCAACTAGGGAAAAGTGATATTATTCTGATTAAAATAAATTTTATGACGCTTTGACACAACTTACTTTTTCAGTTTTTAAGAGTCGAGAAAAAGCTAAAGATGACTCTAGTCACCTTCAATTTTTAATGAGCCTAGAGTGACAAGTGCTCAGATGGACCTTTTCTGTTAAGGAGTTTGAAAAGGAATGAAAGTGACTACTCTGGAAATCTAGACAGAGGGATTACCAAACCAATTGCAAAACTACATAATACGTTTTACGGTATGGCCATCAATATTCCCAAATGCTATGTTCAGTGCATTGCGATTGATAGGGCGACAGACATGGCTTCCTAAGGATAAAGGATATAGCCTATCGTGGTCTCCCAATATATACTCAACGGTATGTGGGAGCACAAGTCCGTACTAGAACTTATCATCTTAAAGAAGAGGAATCACCCAATCTACGATGAAAGTGATAGTTACTAGGCCTTACGACGCCATAATACATCTTTAGCCTAGACTTCTAAATGTTGTGCGTTAGGTTCCAAAGAGTTTTTATGTTCATTGAAATTTATTTTACAGTTGATCTTTCATAAGAACTTTTCCTTTAAGGTTCACCACGTGATGTAGATATACAACTCCTAAATATGAAATCTAAGATGATAAACAGTCATTTCTTTCTCTTTTTGCAATCAAAGTCCTAGCTACTAAGGAAACAGAAGCGAAATTCTTTCAACAAGGAGCAGAAAGCACACACTAAGATGCACTGTCCGAAATCAATCTCCACAAGCAGTCTAAACACAAATGCACATGCATGTATTTGTTTTCCACTTTCTTAATGTGTGAATGACAAAAGGAATGATAAGTGCAAATCTGAATTATCTTTTCAAAGCGACAGTACTAACAATTTTATTTTCAAAAGACGAAAGGAAGAGAAGGACGACATTTTTCCATTTTTAATTGAAAACTGCTTTTGACACTTGAAATACTATTAATTCAAATCAAATATAAGAGTAACAATGTAATCGACTATCAAAAAGAGGAGGATTCTTTTCTTTGAATGAAAACGACACTTACGACACTTTCAAATCAAAATACGACAGTTCGATTAAGCTATTGTTTGTAAAGGAGAACTGTAAATGGCGAGAAATGCATAAAAACATTCACAATTCTTTGTACAATGGAGGCTAAATAATGCAAAGGAAGGGAGTTTCAACAGTGGTCTACTGATCACAGACAACAAAACTCCTAAATAAAGCTGAAGAGAATGAAGAAAAACCAAAATCTGGAGGCAGAAACAGTCTTATCTGATCATCACACCTGTAACATAGGGAATCAGGGATGCATCTCACCTATAACCCACGGGAGGTGCAATGCATCCATACTGTCAAAAGGAGATAGTGCAATGGTCCAGGGATGAGACTGGGCTTGGTTTTTGGCAACATTTTGTAGCTTAGTTCAGGGATTTAGGCTGATCTAATGATATTCAGTAAATACAGAACATAGGGACTGATTTAATGAGGTTACTTGAGCCACCAACAGGGCACTTAGGATGTTTGCAAGTCAGATTTTTAATTCATAAAATAACCCAGAGATTGACTGAAGCAACGTTTATCTACTTTGTAGTTGCATAGCAAAAGCAGTTTAAAGGCTAGCTGGCTTAACTTCTACTCCATCTGTAGCTTACAAAGTAAACAAACTAGAAACAAGCAAACAAGGTATTTACTCGCTAGTGGAGTCGCCATTTTGTTATCGGGAAAACTAGTGTCCATTCAGAGCTGTTAGTCCCACTAAGATGGGTAGCTATCTTAGAAACAAACAAACTAAAGTTACTTGTGTTTTCCTTTATGAGAAATAGATGAGAGAGAAGCAGAGAGTACCAACCTCAGTCTTTCGCTTGGCTCCTTGCTTGTTTCCTCTCCCATTTGACAGATCTTTGCCACTCCTTCCTCGCTTGTCCTGCTTCAAAGAGCACCTATAGAGTCAAAGCAGCATAATACCATCAAAGCATAGAGATTTGTAATCATAAACAATATAGGATCAGATATATATTGACCGTACAAATGCATATATCAATTCAATATTCAAAGACATACAAGAATATGGAGGAAAACTCAAATAGCTTTATTGATAGAAGTAGTAGAAGAGAGGATTACAACCCATTGATCTGACCCAACACCATCCTCCTTGCATGAAAGCACTCATTCACCTCATGAAAAGCTAGATCACCCAACACTGTGATGTTCCACAAAGAAACCAACAACACTTCCTTACAAGATGCAAAATTCTAGCCTTTGGATCTCTAGGATGAGGGATCCATATATAGATGTTTGCAAGTGGGTGAGTCAGCTTCTGGGTTTTCGATTAGTGTCATTTCTTTGATAGTTCTCAATTCCACTTGGAGATTTCATGATCTCTTACTCATCCTTGGGCGAATTCAGAGAGGCAAGTGTCACGGGAGAAGTTTCTAGAAGATTCCATGATCATCCACCTTGCAAACTGTCCCTGCCATTTGTCTACTCTAACCCATCGCACCCCATAGAAGGGCTTTTCAGTATGCATGGCACCCCCTGTGTGCATTAGTTGGGATGCATCGCACTTTGACCATGGAGCAGGTGAGATGGTCTAGTTTTGACCAGTTCTGAGCAGTTTTTCATGGAGAACTTCTGGGAGATGATGTAATCAGCTGACCTTTTTCCTTTAGGGTATGAAACAACACTTTTAGGGACTTAGAAGCCCTTGGTTTATGGACATATAAGATTAGGGTTGTAGTGCCAAAACATGTCTATAACAACACCTTTATTTTTGTGAGTGTTGCTTTCATGTTCTTAGCTAACGATTTTACTTTCTTTCACTCTAATTATTTTCATTTTCATGTTACCGTTACCTTGGCATGTGTTACTTTTATTGTCATCTACATATCACAAGAGTGATTCACACTTTAGCAATTGACGTCTTTTTGAATGTTCGTTGTCGAACAAGGTATGTATGCATGTTTTGGTGGTTTAAATGGGTTATATTTGTCTGAACGAGCTGTTCTAACCATGTAAACATTAGTCTCACTCATTCCTAAATTTTCAAGCATTATCACATAAGTGTCGTCAAGGGGTTCGCAAAGTGTACCTTTAGTGTTGCACTTGTCGTAAATTTGTTGCAAAGTTGTCGCACGAAGGGAAATGTATTTTTCATGTGTCATGGATGATCTATGTTTTTATTGTGTCAAGTATTCTAAGTGTGTGATCACAATCAAAGTCTTATAATTTTTCACATTAGTCTCACCAATGCCACACTTAGCCATTTCTTGAAAGGTTTCCTGACTAAGAAATCTTATTTCACACGACCTCCCTGAACTGCGCATTGCACAGTTCCAACCCTCCAACTGCATCCTTTTCCCTTGAAACTATACAATGCATATTTACTTCTTCTGAGGACTTTTGCATTGTGTCGTTCCCGTGCTCAAGCCCGACCTTTCCTCCCAGAATTGTGTAGTTCATCTTCCCAGCCTGGCCTCAACTGCGCACTGTGTAATATCTAGCCTTAAGCTCATCCCATGAGCTCCTCAGCTATGCAATTTTGCAATGGAACAGACTACTTTGCCTCCAAAAACTACGTAGTTCTACCAAGCAGTGCAAACGCCGCAGTTAAGCTCACTGAGTCTAGAAACTACGCACTTTCTCTCCCCAATCATGCCTGAACTACACATTGTGTAGTCTCAAGGCTCAAGCTGCACCACTAACTCTCTGAGATGTTGAATTGCAGAATTACTTGGGCTCATCGGTCCTCCATAGCTATGTAATAGGATGATCTAGTGCCCATCCCCTCATCTTGTCACACTGAGCTCCTAGATGGTGCAGACTTCTTCCTCAGTCCATTCTAAAATATGAATTGTTCGGTCTGAAGGCTCAAGCTTCACCTGGGCTATGCAACTGCACATTTACTAAGCCTCTTTCATAGCCTATCATCTTGTTCTGACTTAGTACATGGATCAATTTGCACCATCTTTCACTGAAGGTTTACCAGACCGATGTCATCTTGTCATGAGTGGATTGTAGTTGTGGGTACTATATGATGCTATGGTAAGATGATGATGAAGGATACATAGGACGAGAAAATATTAGAGGCAGATATCGAGTTGAAGAGATAAGATGATCATCAGGCAAGAAGATGAAGGAACACTGAACTATAGCAAAAGTTGAAGATCAATATCACATGAAATATTCCTCATCTTCAAGTCATAAGGGGGAGGAATAACAAGAACATGTACTATATTTTCAATAAGACACAAAGAAAGAAGTAGTAAGAAGGACAACTTGGCAGTGTCACATCATCATGAAGTCCATGTCATTAGTGTCATATCATGTCCTATCAGAAGTCATCATATGTCATATCATTATTGTGGATTATGTAATTACCTATTCAAAATGTATTGAAAAGTGGAAGTCCAAAGGATACATTCATAATATGAAGAGCCATGTAAGGTTGAAAAGTTGTAGGAAGTCAAATAGTCATGAGGGTAGTTAAAGGGTCACAAGGAAGGTGAAAATCACCTCTTGGTTATATAAACACCCTCATTGTTGGATCAAAGTACTTTTCAACTCGGCTCCTATCACAAGGAATTACAAAGACAAACTAGTTCTTTTGAGGAGCAAGGAGTTCCTCCAACGCTCCACTATTGGAGCTAGTGATGTCCATTGTATACACGTGTCTTGGAAATTTTACATAATAACAAAATCCTTCATGGAAAACATGTTCTTCATGCATGGATTATTAATATTTGTAAGACTATTCTACACATGTTTGTATTTCATGTTTTCTTTCATCTATGCTAAAGTAGTTGAACTATTTCGGTTATTTTAGTACTTATCTTATTAAGAATGTGTTGTAATGGTTATTATTTATATCCCATGCCTCTGGACTATTCCACAGAATGCTAGATAATTGTTTCTCATTGATTGGTTGTAATGAATATTTCATATTTTGTGGAATATTCTGCTAGATGTTAGATGGATCACTCTTGTTTGTGTGTGTCTGTTCTTAGGTGGGACTATTACCTCTCTCTTATAGGCTCACTTTACTCTTTCCCTCCGAAGTAAAAGAAATTTGACACACCTACAATCAAACACTCACCAGGCATACCTTATTGCTTTCCGAAGGCACCACACATTCCTCTCTTGCTGATAGTTAGAGCCAAAGCAAATCTATAAGAATACATGGAAACTGGGTCAATATTCCGGATGGGGATCCTACTCCAAAGAATGTGAGGTCTAATTGGGACTTCACATCAGGGAGACCCCTTCATTGATGAATCTCCAACACCATCAACAATGGCACTAGAAGGAGGGCCAGATGACATGTTGAGCTTGTTGAATCGGTTTTGAACCTCTTACCTAAAATGGCTCATCCTTAGATCTTACACCTGGGGTGTTCCTCTAATTTTTCCATATGCCAGTTTTCAATCCTAGATGAACCTCTCTATCACTTGTCGAAGTTAAAGTTTGATGGTGAGGATGGAAAATCCATAACCAAGCACTTTTATGATTTTCTTAAATTTTTTGAATCTCACGAAATCGATGATGAAGAGTTTTCTTGTGTGATTTTCTTCCCCACCCTTGAAGGTAATTTTAATCGATGGTTCCATACCTTTCCACTTGCTTCCATCCATTCTCTTCATCATTTTCTCAAGGAGCCTCATCAAGCCTTTGATAAGTATAACTACCGAGATGTTTGTAAAATAATCAATCACTTAAGAATGAAGCCTAATGAATTCGTTGAGGATTTTTCTGATCAGTTCCTTCACCTTTGTTATGAATTTCTTGAATAAGATATGGACCAAGATTTCTTAAAACAAGAGTTTAAGTGCTTGGTTCTTATCACTTTACATGGTGAGCTTGAACCCCGTGATTTTCCTAGTTCCCCAACTCTTGTAAATTATGAGACACCTCTAATTTCAGAGGAGGATTTTACTACTCCTTTTGTTCTTTGTCCTCCTCCTTTTCCATTTCCAATTAGGGCGCCTCTTTGCAATGGTAATAAAGCTGGAAAATATGCAGATCAAATTCCTAATCCATCTCGTCATTCTTCTTCCATTTCTCATATCTTAGATTCAATGGAGGAAATCCCAGAATGGCTCATGATGCCCATGGTTAAGACTAAATTCCCCATTCTGCAACATGATGTTAGTATTCATAACTCTAGCCTCCAATCTGATCTAGATTTTTACTATCCTCTATCATCTACTTGGCATGGTTCTTTGCACTGTGATTTGTCTGATCAATCTGCTCCACCAAACTTTTTTCACACTCTCTCGATGTAACAACCCTAGTGATAATTCCATGTAATAAAAGTTAAAACCAATAACCACAGTTCATGGGAGACTTATTCCAAGCTGAATGTTGGGTAAGACATTCTAGGGGGTGTTCATTTTGTTGCTTATGGATAAGGAAATTGGCAAAGGTATGATTAAGCCTTTGGAAAGGAAAAATTGGCATTTTGGCACATTTGTTTATGAAAATATTGGGAATTAGGAGAAAAAGGAGGTGAAAGGTCACAGGTTGCATGTGAGGAGGAAAATGAAGGAAAATAGTGGAAAATGAAGAAAATAGAGGCCTCATTCATAAAAGTCTTCTGAGGATCAATTGGTAACCTTTTTGTGAGTTGCGTTTTAGAGCTCTCTCATTATTCCCTCTCTCTCTCTCACTCTTGGAAACTTAGAGTTTCTTGGAGCACATTGGCATTGGAGAAAGAAAGGAAAATAAGGCGAGAGGAAGCAAAGACCAAGCAAGGAAAGGCAGGATCAAGGAGCTACAATAGGGTTCATTGCAGGTATCAACTTGCATGTGTATTTTCCTTTCTATATTTTGAGTGCATGGTATTACATGTGGTTCTTTTCTATCATGGCATGGTTTTTTCCAGGTGTGATAGTGTTCCTCAGCCTAGCCTTGCCATTTCATTATAGATTTGATGAGATGAGTTTCTCAGATTCAGTTAATGTGGGATGGATGGATGGATTTCCGAACTAACAAACAAATGGCCTAGTGGTACCTGAATTGGACTGTGGGTTGTGGTAAAGATAGATTATGTGCCTCGGTGGGCCTAGGAATCCTTGCCAATGAATGGCGGGATATATGGTAAATCCAAGAGGTGGATTTCTCTTTATTCGACCTAGTAGCCCCAGGATGGAATATATGGTAAATCCTAGAGAGCGTGTCTTAGTGTAGGGCCTAGTGATCCACGGATCAAACTATGGATTACAATAAATCCAGAGAGACTAGGAGGTACTCAAATTCCTCACGGTGTAGGTGGAGAACTCCGGTGACATCCATGCTTATTTGGTATTTTTTAAGTGTTTTATGAGTCTCACATTCATGCTTGGAATATTGTGCTTGGGTGAATCGCTGAAGATAGATTTTGCTCAGCCATTCTATGGTCAAGTGGAACATCATAGTCCCATCTCTAGTTGGTTTATTGAATTCATTAATGAGAAATTCATTCCCTTGATTTTCATGTGTAAATGTATTGATGTATATGTTGATTTTATGGCTGATATGTTTATGATATTTTTGTCCCTATTATGATGGTTATATGTTTTTTTATTACAACAACTATGTATGGCTCACATCATGTTTTTACTTGCAAATGAATGGATAATTTATTTATGGCCTAATAGATGATAATGAAAAAAATGACATGAGGGAACAATGGTCATAGAGATTCTCAAATAAGTATGTGGTCCTACACTTAATTTTGTTGTTTACACTTGTAGATTATATGTTAATGATATGTTTCTTGAAATGCCTATCATTTCTAGTAGAGGTCTAGTTAAGGTCTTGTTCAACTTATTTCTTTGGCATCATTGCTTTCCTGTTCTTTTACTAATCTTAAGCTATCAGTCCATTATGGGTAGTGACATGGGCTCTAGGCCTGGAAAGTGGATTAAATCCTAGGGTTGCTAGCACAGAAATGGAAAATTGGGCCCTTGGGCATTGGCACATAAGCCTGTGAGAGCGACTTTGGTTTTATAGATGTTGTCATGCCTATAGCATGAGAGCAACTGAATCCTAAGAGTAAAAAATTTAGTAGGATCCAAGGAAAAGCTGTCAAAGTATTGGATTGGTTTTTATGGGTCTTGAAGCTAACGTTGGATGACTGTGTGTGATGTTCTCGTCGATTCCACTTCCTTAATGTCACATAGCAGGTCAAATCCAATCATAGTAGCCTCTCTTCGAATGGTTACCCCAGTTGGCTAGTTACTTGGGTAGAGGTGGGAGGAGGGTGCTATAGAGTGGTATCAGAGCATGGTTCACCCCTCGGACTGGATGGGTGGTGTGTTTTACACCTACATTCCATGTGCTTGTTGCATTTGTTGGATGATTGATTATGGTGGTAGTAAGGTTTCCATGTTGAATTTGATGCTGATTTTGTGGAATGCATTTTTCATGAGCATATGATTGGTTAGATATTGTTATATGTCGCTTACATGTTAATTTTATGTCACCTACTTACATCCTTGTATGTTAGGCTACATTCTTTTAGATTTGATTACATGTATCATTCTTGTAGGTTGATTACAAGAATTGATTTTTTATGTTTGACTACATGCGTTTATGCATAGGTATAGTTGATTAGGAATTTCTTATGCATGTTATTGGTTGCATGTGGCAATGTCTACAATGGAGTAATGGTTGTTCTCATGCATGAGCTCATAGCATGAATTGTTGATATGGCCTTGCATTGATGATTGGACCCTAACTAGAACGATGTTTATGTGTTGATACATTATTTGTGTATGTCGATGTGTTGCTATGTTTAGTTATACATGTGTCACGTTGATTTCTTGATCTGGAAAATGAGGTATGCTCCCCGAATTATGATAATGTACATTTATTTATTGTGATTTGTTTTATCTTGCATATTATGCATTGTAGGAAAATGATCAAATGGCTAGCAAGGTTGTAGACTACATAGAATCTCCCTATGCATTAGATGAGTAGTGTGGTGTGGGGCACTCTTCTGATTTGGCTTACACATTGAGAAGATTGAAGGAAGAGATAAGGAGTTGTGAGGCAGATAATGACTAGATCATATGGGCATAAGAGAAATAAGTAGAAGTTAATGTTATACTTCTTCATAGTTTGTCAGACTTGCAACAACAAGGGCTGCTTCAGATCAACCATGGACATGAGGATAGAACTAATGGGGAATATGGCAGCAAGTCTCATGGTAGACATAGGTCGGATAGATATGATACAATGAGAGAGGGAAGGTTGTTGGACACTCCAGATAGGAGGGGAAATGAGTACAACTAATATTCTAGTTCTGGTCCTGATAGACATCATGATCGTCATCATTATTATCCTTACAAGAGGAGTGATAAGGGATACTTTCTAGATGAATTCAAGAAATAAAAACCGCATACTTTTGATGGAGATGTGAAGAAGCTGGAATATGTAGAGGATTGGATAGTTAGGATGAAAAAATTCTTTGAGTTGCATGAGTAAATAGATAACATGAAGGCCAAAATAGTTATCTTTAGCTTGAAAGGTAAAGTAGACATATGGTGGGAAGATGTTAAGGGAGTTAGAGACATTAGGATAGATGATTGAGTTGGTTGGAGTTCAAGAGGATTTTTATGAAGAAGTACTTGTTAGAGAGGTACTGTGATAGTAAGGCCAAAGATGGGGTCAATAAAAGATGAAGAGTACACGACCAAGCTTCTGGAGCTATTAAGGTATGTATTGTATCTTACACATGAGAAGGCTAAAGTTCAAATATTTTAAAGTGGTTTTCCATTAGCATTTAGAGATTAGATTGAGTATGATGAGCCTTGATCACTTGAGAAAGTCATTGGGAAATTGAAGCATTGTTATGAACAGTCAAAGCGTAAGAATGAATCTGAGCAAGGATGCAAGGGAAAAGATAAAGTTAGAGGTAAATGGTAGCCTAAGAGAACAAGGCCTCAAAATGAAGATGGGAAAGAAAATATGGCACATGAAAAGAAGTTTAATGCAACTAGATAGGGACACGGGTCACAATAGGATCAACATAGAGGTGAGGCACTAGTCAGTTGTAGTGTTGTACACGTGGTGAGGAACAACATAAGAGATATTGTCTATAGCATCAGGGTGGTAGGCCTAATATATACAGTGCACAGGAGGCACAAACTGTTGGGGATGTTAACCAGATTATTCCTCGTATTTATGCAATAGTGGACAAGAAACATGTAGAACACGTTGGGGTATTTTTGAGGTCTAAAATGGGCCTCCTAAGGAAATTATAAAATAATAGTGGAAATAATAAAATAAGAATAGGTTACATCATCAAATTTTTGAGGGAAAAAAACAAAAACTATTTTTTCAGGATCGTGCAGGCACGTCAGCAAGGTGTCAGGTATATGGATATTGTGCACAGGTTGCAGTAGGGTACTAGTACAGGCACATGTAGTGGTACAGGTACATGTGACGGTGCATAGGTATGGATTATTGTCTTACATTAGATAAGTTGGTCAGATTAAGAGACAGAATGTATGTGCCGGATAGCAGTGAGAGCAAGAAGGTGATCTTGAGGGAGTTTCAGGTGAAATCATATTCATGCCACCCAGGATATCAAGAGACATTGACTGTGGTGAAGGAATTTTATTATTGGTTGAACCTAAAGAGGGATGTAGCAGAGTTGGTGGCTAGGTGTTTTGAATGTCAACGAGTGAAGGGAGAGTGCAAACATCCAGGTGGACTGCTACATCCGATCATGATTTCTGAAAGGAAATGGGAGGTTATTTCGATGGATTTCATGACAAGGTTTCCAAAAATAATAATACATCATGATTCCATCATGGTTATTGTGGACATGTTGAAAAAGGTTGCACATTTCATTCGAGTGAAGTCTACATTCTCAGCGAGCGATGTAGCACAGGTATTCATTAGAGATGTTGCCAGGTTACATGGTGTTCCAAAGAAGATTGTCTCAGACAGGGATGCAAAATTCACTTCCAAGTTTTATAAGGAGTTATTTGCAGGTTTGGGCACAAAGTTTTCCTTCAATACAAATTATCATCCATAGAGAGATGGACAGACAGAGAGGGTCAATAGGATATTGGGGGAAATTTTGAGGATGTATGTGATGCATCAATAGCAAAAGTGGGAAGACTATCTTCCTTTGGTAGAGTTTGCATACAAAAACAATTAGCAGGAGTCATTGAGGATGAGTCCTTTTGAGGCATTGTATGGGAAGAATTGTAACATTCCTATTAGTTGGAGCGATCCAGTTAGTAGGGTATTGATTGGCATGCATGGAACGTGAAATGCAGGTGATAAGGAAGAATCTAAAGGCAGTAAAAGATAGGCAGAAGTGTTATGCAGATAGGAATAGGTTGTTCAAGGAGTTCTAGGTTGGGGAATATGTGGACTTGCACATCAAACCAAAGAAGAGATCTTTGCAGATTGGATCTTATGCCAAGCTGGCACCAGAGTTTTGTGGACCCTTCAGTATCATTGAGAGGATTTGTCTAGTAGCCTATGGACTTGCACTACTTCCAATAGTGAAAGTCCGTGATGTTTTCCATGTAACTTTTCTTAAGAATAATATTAAATATTCTTATCATGTGATTGACTGGTTTGTATTGCAGGTGGAACTAGATGGAGAATTCTAGCTGGAGCCTTAGTGCATATTACGTAAAAAGGTGCTCATTCTCTAGAATCGAGCAATCGATAAAGTTAAAGTGCAATGGAAGCACTTTGGGTCCGATGAAGCTACATTGGAGATGGTGGATCATATGCGGGCTATGTATCCTTCCTTGTTTGCAGGTTAAGGCAAAGCGGTTTTGAGATGGCGTTTTGGTATATGCTTCGATATGGTGTTTTGGTACATGTTTTGATATGATGTTTTGGTATATGTTTTCATATGATGTCTTGGTATATGTTTTGGTGATACTTTTATATGTACATATGTATATGGATGTAGATACCTCCATGAGTTATATTATAAAGATCCACTAAGTGGTATGGGTTTCATGTCATTATGATTATGTTATCATGTTACTATGCTATCAAGTGGTTATGTTATCATGATGTTATGATATCATGTGGGTTGGCACTCAACAAGATGATCATTGTAAATACTGTAATGAACTATGTTATAAAACTCCATTGTGTGGTATGTTGTCATGATGTTCTTCTTTTGAGCAGGCCATTCATTGTAAATACTGAATTGAGCTATGTTATAAAGCTCCATGAGAAGTATGTCTTGTTTCAGTCGGTTGTTGAGGTATATGTGTGATTGAACACCGAGGACGGTGTCCCCTAAGGGGGAGGGTTCTGTAGCAAACCTCGTGAAAATTCCATGTAATAAAAGTTAAAAACAATAACCGCGGTTGATGGGGCACTTATTCCAAGCTGAATGTTGGGCAAGGCATCCTAGGGGGTGTTTATTTGGTTATTTATGGCTAAGGAAATTGGAAAAGGTAATGGATAAGGATTTGGAAAGGAAAAATGGCATTTTTGGCACATTTATTTATGAAAATAATGGGAATCGGGAGGAAAAGGAGGTGAAAGGTCACAAGTTTCATGCAAGGAGAAAATGAAGGAAAATAATGGAAAATTAAGAAAATAGAGGCCTTATTCATAAAAAGGATTTTGAGGATTAGTTGGTAACCTTTTTTTTAGTTGATTTTTGGAGCTCTCTCATTATTATCTCTCTCTCTGTCTCTCACTCACTCTTGGACACTTAATGTTTCTTGGAGAAAGAAAGGAAAATAAGGCAAGAGGAAGCAAAGATCAAGCAGGGAAAGGCAAGATCAAGAAGCCACAACAGGGAATTGCAGGTATTGACTTGCATGTGTATTTTCATTGCTAGATTTGGCATGCATGGTATTTTATGTGGTTCTTTTCTATCATGGCATGGCTTTTTCCATGTGTGACAGTGTTCGAAGATGGCCAAATGGATTCGGTTAATATGAGATGGCCGGATGGATTCGAAGATGAGTGGGGTGGATCTCCAAACTAATAAACACATGGCCTAGTGGTTGTTGAACTAGACTATGGATCATGATAAAGCCATTGGCCTAGTAAAATTTGAACCAAACTGTGGGTTGTGGTAAATCTAGATTGTGTGCCTCGGTGGGCCTATGAATCCTTACCAGTGAATAACAGGATATACGGTAAAGCCAAGAGGTGGATTTCTCTCCGTTGGGCCTAGTAGTCTTAAGATTTGATGTACGGTAAATAATGGACAATGTGTTAGGGCATAGTGATCCCTAGATCAAACTATGGATTATGGTAAAGCTTGAGAGACTAGGAGGCACTAAAATTCCTCATGGTGTAGGTGAAGAACTCCGGCGGCATCCATTCATATTTGGTGTTTTTGGTGTGTTTTATGAGTCCCACATTCATGATTGGAATATGGTACGAGGGTGAATGGATGAAGAGAGATTTGGCTCAGCCATTCTATGGTCGGGTGGAACGTGGCAGTCCCATCTCTGGTTGGTTTATTGCATTCATTAATGAGAAATTCATTCCCTTGATTTTCATGTGTAAATGCACTGATGCATATGTGGATTTTATGGTTGATATGTTTATGATATTTCTATCATTATTATGTTGGTTATATGTATGTTTTATGATAACAACATTGTATGGCTCTCATCATGTTTTGACTTGTAAATGAATGGATAATGTATATATGGCCTAATAGATGATAATGCAGAAAATGACATGAGGCAAAAGTGGTCACAACGATTCTCAGATAAGTATGAGATCCCTATACTTAATTTTGTTGTTTACACCTATAGGTTACATGATGATATGTTTGACAAAATTCCTGCCATGGCTAGTAGGGGTATAGTTAAGGTCCTCTTCAACTTATTTCTTTGGCATCATTGTTTTTTTGTTATTCTACTGATCTTAAGCTATCACTCCATTTTGGGAAGTGACCTGGGCTCTACGCCTAGAAAAGTGGCTTAAATCCTGGGGTCACTGGCATAAAACTGGAAAATTGGGTCCATGGACATATGCACATAAGCCTGTGAGAGATAATTAAGGTTTCTAGACACTTTCATGCTTATAGCATTAGAGCGACTCAGGCCTAAGATGGGCAAAAATTTAGTGGGACCCAAGGGAAAGATGTCTGAAGTGTTGGATTTTTTTATGTGGGTCTTGAAGCTGATGTTTGATGACTGTGTGTGATGTTTCCATCGATTCGACTTCCTTAAGGTCACATAGGAGGTCGAATCTAATCATAGTAGCCTCTTGCCACATGTTTACCTCGGCTAGCTAGTTAATTAGGTAGATGTGGGAGGAGGGTTTTGCACTCAATCTTCAAGTTGTTGGTTCAAATTGTGATCAGGTACGAGGAAGTCACATTACATAGGAAAAGGAGTACGAAGGTGAACATGCTTTCAATATTTCTTCTATATTCCAAAATTGCGCATGTGAAAATGATGTGCTTCCATTTTTGGATGATTTTCTATTTGCTAATCTCGGTAGTGAATCGAATGTAATCAATTCTTTCAATCAATCCGTAGCATATGGTAACAATAATTTTGATGGTGATAATTGTGTTGATGTAAGAAATGATAAATGCCCAAGTCCATCATCTGATCTTTCAGTTATTCACAAAGACTTTACTTTAGATCTAGAATCTAATTTTGTCAAAGAAGGTGTCTTTATTGAAACTTCCTCTCCATCTCACTATCCTTTGTGCTCTATTATTTGTGATGAATCTAGTTGTGATGAAGTTACTCCATGATCTTCAAGTTATTCATTTGATTAGTTAACTTATCAATTGACACAAGGTGGTGAGATTACCCATGATGAAAATGAAAACAATCAAATCATTGAGTACACTTTCCATCCCTCATCATCCCTTCTCTTGCATGAAGACAACTCTCCAAACTAACCTGCTTATGAAATTTTTTGATTAATGTATCCTCATATTTGCGATTAGATGAATATTTCAACTTGAGTAATCTGGTTATTGATGTTAAAAAATCTAATCAAATTAGTGTCAAATATGGCTACCACTCGGTTAATAGTGATCTCATCAAAATCAATGAAAGAAACTATCCTCACACCATGCATGATCTCGTTAAATATTCAAAATGCGATTTTACAATTCTTGATAGTTCTAGGATCTTGCAACTATGGAAAGACCCCCAAACTGAGTCAGGTTTGGTTTTCTTCAAAAAACTCTTCCTTTTGAATGGTTTCGCTTGATGTAAATTCTTTCTCAAAATGTATTTGGTATTTCAAATATGATATTTCTAACTTTCAAGATTTGATTTTTGATCAAATTCAAGTTTCTATTTTAGAATACTCATCTTCATGTAAATCTGCTATATCAATCTTGGGTTTGGAATGTATATCTCTCATAGAATCATGGAACTACAAAGTTGATTATTCTAAATATTATCTTTGGTCAAAGGAGTCATACCTATCACACTCTTTTGAAAAATTTCAACTCATGATCCTTCTTGTGAATATTCTGTTGCTAATATTTTTCTTCATTGCATGTGAAATCCTCTTGAGCACGAGTAAATGCATGGATTATTTGGTGCATCAAAATTTTCTTTACTTGTCTTAGGCTAACTCATTTCATGTGTTTATTATACTAGAATTCCTTTCTACTCATTTCAATGATTATGATGCTCGTGTAGTGTGTAACCAATTAGAAGAAAACAATTTGTTACACTCGTCACATGAGGAAGATAATTATATTATGCAAAACATTTGTGATACTATTAAAATTAATTTATATTTGGTAATTACAAGTTGGGAATCTGATGCTTTAATAAGCCTATCTGATCGTGATTCTATTTTTGATGACTGTCATTCAAATTACTATGTTCCCATCAACACATCCAGTGAAAGTCATTTTACATCTTGTGATTTTCATGATTTAACATCTTACTATCTACGTACTTGTCAAGCGGTTGGGGCACTTCTACACTCGTGGATGGTTATGTCAAGCCCTCACTATCCTAACACGCCCTATTGAATATGATCAAATCTATTTTCCATCATGGGATTCTCATTGTAATCCCGTGCCTCTAATTGAGAATTCATATTTTCAAATATTTTGGTGTTTTCAAGAGGATTTTCATGAATTGTATGATCCAATTGGAGCAAACTTACTTGAAAAGCTCCCATGCAAATAACACATTTTGATATTTCCTCATGCTTGCTAAAGATTTTGGGGTAGATGAAGGCACATTCACAGGAAGCTTCCAAGGTTTGTTGAATTATGGTTCTCGTCGAAAGGGTAAGAATGAAAACTATTTATAAGTAGTGGCTATGTCCCATTTATCTACTCACAAGCAAGACATTTATATTTTTATGAAAAATATTCAAGTTCTTATTTTTTTGTTTCACATTACTTTTTATCCATTTTAATCGATCATATCCTTGTCATTGCAGATCGGGAACAACTATGATCGATTCACTGGAAATTTCATTATAGGTGACCCCAACCTTCCAGCTGTTAGGTTAGGAGTAGGATTAGTTGCATCCTAGTTTTCCCTCTTTTTCACTCATCACATTCTTGTTCTCTTTAGTCTCTCTTGTCTTCTTAATTATGTTTTACATTATGTTTTTGTTTAGCCTCTTTTTCTTGTGCTTTGTTTTTTCTTTCTTGTTGTATTTTGTCTTTTATTTTTGTTTCATGAGTAAGACCTTGCTTGGAGATTCTTTGTTGGCCCAAAATGGAATGTGGAAAAACACAAAAGGAATTTGTAATACTACAACATTTGGCTAACACTCTGTCCTTCTTCCTTGTTAGGGTTATATATTTTGGTTGCTGATGTTCTGAGAGAAAATATGATCCTTGCATTAAGAAAGCCTTGTGTTGAACCATGTCCTCCATGTCTATTCTGGAAACCTCATGCCTACACTCGGGTCTTTATATTTATGTGTTTTTAGGTTGATCCAATCAAGTAGAGAAGGAAAAGGGAAAAATCTAAATGAGAAAACCAATAATAGAGGTCATATATATGCTTCTCTGAAGGGAAAACCTCTCCTGCTCTCAATAAGTCGAAATCCCTATTTTTCCCATGAAATAAATAAGTGCTGATGAAAATTCCTATATAAATAAATAAATAAATGTAAAAGAAGAGAAAAAATTCTTGCATGGAGAAGCGAAGCAAACAACTCCACTGAGGTACTATCTAAGCTCGCTGGAAAAGGATTAATGCTTGTGTCCCTAAAGTGACTATGTCATGACACTTTCCAGGCCTTCTAGCTTGTTGTTCCTTAAGAAACCAATTTCCTGGCTATAGGGAAATTGTTCTTAAGACATTAATAAAGATTATTTATTATCACTTATTTTTTATTAGATTACCAAATGAAGGACTTCAAAAACTTTGCCTTAGACTCTTAATACATGTATGATCAGAACTTCTCAGAATGCCATTTGCTGCTAAATATAAATGATGAATGAGGAAAGTTTGAAAGGGAAGTTAAAGCCAATATGCTGATTTCTCATAGGAACTATTATCTGTAACTTAGAGGAATTATGATCATGAGGAATAAATCATAGAAAATATGTTGGTCTTTCATAGAAAATACTATCTATAACTTAGAAAGGAAATGAGGACTTTAAGTATAGGAGCGCTCTTTAAGGGATTTTACCCTGCAGATTCATTACTACACTTAAAAGGAAGAAAACATTGCATGACACATGACAATGAAACTTACAAATTATATGTAATAACTCCTAGAAAATTTTGGTTGTTTTATTAATCAATGATGTTATGAGAAATACAGTGGTCTGGTTCTCCAAAATTCCAACCCTTTCCTAGTAAATGTTTCCACTTTTTATACATTGTGGAATAGTTATTGATTTCTGAAACCTATCTAACTGCTTTCTAACTATATGAAATAAAACTACTAGAAAATTTACAGATGGTAAAAAACACCTTGAAGAACAAGAAATAACAGAAACAAAACTGAATTTAGAAAGAGATGGTAATTGTTGGCTTATTCTATTAGCTCACTACCGAATTCCTCTGTAAACACTTTAATGATGCGCCATAATGCAATGTGTTTAGTTTGTATAATATTGGGCATTCTGATTAGTCAAAATGCCAAGAAATATATATCTAATCTATTTTCCTTTTCAACCTCGGCTCTAATCCCTGATTTTTCGCATTACAAAGCGAAGTTAACATTTCATTAATCTGGGACTCAACAAGAGTACATCCTGCTTTATAACTATCAAGCTTGCTTGTTCAACACTCTACTGACTTCTATCGCAAATCGCTATCGAAGCCCACAATTGGTGTGTCATATATATATATATATATATTATATATATATATAAATATATAATATATATATATATATATATAAATAATGTTAGACTTACGTATTAATTCTTCAAAATCTGCTCTTTTTCCATTATATACTTTATAACGCAAATATACCGTAAGATATGCTTTCTCCGCTTATCGCAATCACAATTGGCCTGAACCATATATATATAAATGTTATATAATGTTATAATGGTGGCAGACCTGACAGAAGAATTAACCCAAATGAATTTGATATCGAGTCTTGTCATCGCAATCAACGTTATCATATATATATCAACGTTGTGTAACGGTCACAAACTCGACGAAACTATTAATCGTAATATATATTATATCAGGTCCGGCCTGTCATTACTATGGACCTGATGTCCTTATAATAAAACATATATATATTTTTCGGTCTGCCATCGCAAGTTGCGATCGGTTGATCCCAACGTCCATAACTATGTGTTAGAGCGAACCTGACGGGACTTAAAACTGCACTGTATATATCTTTCAGGTTCGTCAATTCAAATCACAATCGACTATCGGTGAATGAGCCAATGTATATACATTTGTCGCTTTACACACCCATCGAACCTTAAAACATAATATATATTCTTAAAGTCTGGTATTAACACTTTAGCACCTATTTTCCTTGTAAGTTCTAGGTATTTATGCTTTGTGATATGTATATATGAATACATCCGTATAGCCATTAGCTTCCTCTTAGGCTATATCGGGGTTGATTCTTCTATTTCACTTGTTTCTTTATAAACCCGATATATTATATATATGTATATATGGGTTATGGATCCATTTTGGTCGCGATTTAGATTTATCACATGGCCAATTTCTTTATACTCACTCCTTTTGCGATTTTTGATAAATACTTCATTATCTTTAGACTTTGCGAAGTGTAAAATATGAAGGGTCTAATTGAGGTTAATGATTTTAGGCCACACATTGTGATAAAATTAACAAATAAGGCTTAAGTCACAAAATAAGCTACAACATTTAGCTCCACCTTGGGATAGTGCTTTTACCCCAGAAGCACTAATAACCATAAATTAGTGCCTTATCCATTGGGCATGGGTCATATATTGCCTCTCCAAGCTTAAATGTGTAAAAATTTGTACAGTGAACCCACACCAATATCTACAGTGATTAGATGTCTGTGCTCTGATAAC
Organism: Pinus taeda; assembly: GCA_000404065.3. Lineage (NCBI taxonomy): Eukaryota > Viridiplantae > Streptophyta > Pinopsida > Pinales > Pinaceae > Pinus > Pinus taeda. Next base: position 33,158 of record APFE031283157.1, on the reverse strand, counting down.
AAAATATTGAGAATCATAGATCAGTAGCCTTAGTTGGGAATGGTGTCCAAAACTGTAAAAACCATGAAATCTGGCAACTGAAAACTTGACAATCTTGAAGTTTGACACCTTTGCAAACTAGTTTCCAACTGGGAAAGTAACCCTTATTCATTCACTAATGATTAAACTGAATAATTGCAACTTGAAACCAAATGCTCAACACATAAGCTTATTTATTTACAAGTTCCTACATATGTACATGGCTGACCTTAATAAGATGAAGTCAATCTTCCAATGATACCAGATTAGCATTTGAGTGCTTAATCTAGAACCATTCTGCTAGTGAATATTGAAAATGCCATTCATCTTGAACAAAAAATAAATTATGCATAAAAGCAGCTCACAACCAAAATTACAAGTATATCCACCAAAATATATGTGTAGACAACTAATAAATTCTTGCATGTAATCTGCCACAAGATCTTCAAAAGTATGGGGAAAAATATGTTCTTGATCAGCTCCAGCAAATACATTCTCTATATATGAAGGTTCTTGCCCAAATATACCTTCGGTTGGGATGATATGCATAATAGAACAATCAATAACATCTTTAAGAAAATGATCTATGTCACTTTCATGTCTCCACTTGTCATCTCTAAGCTTTGATTGAAAATAGCTTTTAATTGTAACTTCAGGATGGAAAATGAATTTTTCACATGATTATACGACATATGATCAACTTCAAATACATTATTTACCTTTGATCCATAGGCATCATTGTGTTCTTTAATGCACTGATATAAAATCTCTCTATCTGCTTCCTTTTTACATGAGATAACCTCTTTTTCTATGATAGAGGGCTCAATATATTGTTGTCCAACACATTCCACTTGCTAGTTTCTTCCTGTAGGTTAAACACCCAACTGATAAACTATGAGAGCTTCATCCCACTCCCCATTTAAACCACTTTCATTATAGATAGGAGGATCATCAAATTTAACCAAGTAATAACTTTGGGGATTTCTTTGCAACTTAATTATATCTTCCTCCTCTCTATTATTGAGAAGAAATTATTGATGCATGCTTGAACATTCCTCTATCTGAATACTCTCTTGATCTGCTTGGAATGTTATTGAAGAATTTTCTACATCATTTTGAGAAAATGATAGTTCTTCTCTTTCAAAGACTTGTTCATAACTCTGAATGCTTGATATATTTTCATCAAGATCATTAGTTTCTTCAACAGGATCATCACTAGCTTTTAAAGTTTCTTTAGCATGATAATATTCACAACAACCTTCAAAAATAAACTTGTGTCGATAATAAATTCTACAAGAAGAATTGAATACTGAATGGAAATCTTTCAAAGATGAAATGCTTGCAAAAGGGAGAGACTTGAACCAAGTCCTGGCTTCTTGATCCAACGAAAACATAAACAATTTCATCTTAACATCTTCATGAAATATGCCCTACTGCTCCATGCATTCATGAAGATCTTGGAGATGTTGAGCTGGATCTTCATATTCATTTCTACCAAATTTTGGAAGATACTCATTCCATACAGAAAATGCAAGCATATCATGGGGATAGCCAGTGATCCCAACAAAATCAAATGGATCAAATTTATGGACTAAGAATGCAGGGAGAGCCATTAAAACCCAAAAAAGAAAACTTCAAAGTGCAGTAGAGTTACTAATCAATGTGGTAAGTGAAAACCACAGGTTTGCATATACAACCAATTGCTGAAACTTGTCACTCTCAAGGATCAGCTTCAAACTTAATGACTCTTATGGAAAAGTATTCTTATTCTACTACTTTACAGACTGTGGTCTTTGTTACAATGGAGTCACCTTTTATTGTTTTTATTCAAGCAACCAAATATCCTCCTCACTGAACAACCAAAGGAAAATATTGAAACCCAGGGAAAAACCTTCTTGTCTTCTCTCCCCAACAACGACGCCAATTAATCTTGTTCCTTAAGAAACCAATTTCCTGGCTGTAGGGAAATTGTGCTTAAGACATTAATAAAGATTTTTTATTGTCACTTATTGTTTATTAGATTACCAAATGAAGGACTAGGAAAACTTGGCCTTAGACTCTTAATACATGTATGATTGGAACTTCTCACAATGCCATTTGCTGCTAAATATAAATAATGAATGAGGAAAGTTTGAAAGGGAAGTTAAAGACAATACGTTGATTTCTCACAGGAACTATTACCTATAACTTAGAGGAATTATGATCATGAGGAATAAATCATAGACAATATGTTGGTCTTTCACAGAAACTACTATCTATAACTTAGAAAGGAAATGAGAAATTTAAGTATAGGAGCGCTCTTCAAGGGATTTTACCATGCAACTTCATTACTACACTTAAAAGAAGAAAACATTGCATGACACATGATAGTGAAACTTACAACTTATATGTAACAACTCCTGGAAATTTATAGTTGTTTTATTAATCAATGATGTTATGAGAAATACAGTGGCATGGTTCTCCAAAATTCCAACCCTTTCCTAGTAAATGTTTCCACTTTTTATACATTATGGAACAGTTATTGATTTCTGAAACCTATCTAATTGCTTTCTAACTATATGAAATAAAACTGCTACAGAATTTACAGAGGGTAAAAAATACCTCGAAGAACAAGAAATAACAAAAACAAAACTGAATTTAGAAAGAGATGGTAACTGCTGACTTGTTTTGTTAGCTCGCTGCTGGATTCCTCTGTAAACACTTTAATGATGCGTTGTAACGTAAAGTTTTTAGTTTGTATAATCTTGGGCATTCCGATTGGTCAAAATGCCAAGAAATATATATCTGATTTGTTTTCCTTTTCAACCTTGTCTCTAATCCCTGATTTTTCGCATTACAAAGCGAAGTTAACATTTATAATCTGGGACTCAACAAGAGTATATCATGCTTTATAACTGTCAAGTCTACTCGTTCAACAATCTACTGACTTCTATCGCAAATCGCTATCGGAGCCCACAACTGGAGTGTCATTCATAATATATATATATATATATAATATATATATATATTATAATAAATGAACGTAATGTTAGACTTATGCATTAATCTTCAAAACTACTCTTTTCCCATTATATAACTTTATAACGCAAATATACCGTAAGATATGCCTTCTTTGCAGGTCACAGTCACAATCGGCCTGAACCATATATATATAATATATACATAATCGGCCACAGCCCAACAGAAGAATTAACCCAAATGAATGTGATATCGGGCCCGACCATCCGTAATCGGCTTTTTTTCACATATATATATTATATATATATAATATATATATATATTCAATGCTGTGTAACGAACACGGACCCGATGGAACTATTAATCAAAAATATATATTATATCGGGTCCAGCCTGTTGTTACCGCAAGACCCGATGTGCTTATAATAAACACAACACAACACACACACACAACAACAATATATATATATATATATAATATATATATTTTTTCAGGTCCACCATCGCAAGTCGCGATCGATGGATCCCAACGTACATAACTCTGTGTTAGGGTGGACCCGATGAGACTTAAAACTACATTGTATATATCTTTTGGGTCCATCAATTCAAATCGAAATCGGCTATTGGTGAATGAACAATTGTATATACATTTTCCACTTTACGGACCTGCCGAACTTTAAAACATAATATATCTTCTTGAAGTCTAGTATTAACACTTTAGCGCCTATTTTCCTTGTAAGTTCCATATATTTATGCTTTGCAATATGTATATACGAATACATCCATATAACCATTAGCTTCCTTTTAGGCTATATCGGGGTCGATTCTTCTATTTCACTTGTTTCTTTATAAACCTGATATATTATATATATCTATATATGGGTTATGACTCCATTTTGGTTGCGATTTAGCTTTATCACATGGCCAATTTCTTTATACTCACTCCTTTTGCGATTTTTGATAAATACCTCATTATCTTTAGACTTTCCTAAGTGTAAAATATAAAGGGTATAATTGAGGTTAATGATTTTAGGCCGTACATTGTGATAAAATTAACAAATAAGGCTTAAGTCACAAAATAAGCCACAACATAGCTATTGGGTGTGTGTTATATTCTTTCCATGATTACTCCACATGCTTTAGGAATTTCTTTTGGACCCTATATTAGGTGGGTGGACCTACCTTTGGTTTTGTGCATGGATTTCACACATGGTTTTGGGCATGATGGTTTTCTGTCCATGGTATTTTGTAGATCCGTTCAAGGGAACTATGGTTATGTTCTAATCCAGGGTTAATGGATTAGGGTTTATGGATTCTTCGACATGTATATATATGTATTGTAACATTGAAAGGAATATAATGAGAAAAATCAATCTGGTAGTCCCGTTTTTGGGATCCACGGGAAAGTCTTTGTGTATATTTGTTTTATGTTTTATGCTCTTTCCATTGTTTATTTTATGTTTTTTAGAATTCGTATGGAGGTAATTTCTTTACGGCATTAAAACCTACATTTTGTATCAGATATGCTTTGGCTTCAAGGGGACGCCTTTGTTGCTAAGGGTTTTTTCTTAGGCTTGTGGCAAACCTTGTTTAGTGGGAGATTTGCAAGACCAATTCTTGTGGCGAAAGAAGATGGCAAACAGTGGAAAGATATAGATAAAAAATTTAATGGTAGGAGTTTTGAGTTGTGGAAATTCAAAATGGAGGTTCTATTGGTGGATAAAGATCAGTGGATCGTGGTAGATTCGGGTACTAAACCAACAACAATGTTAGCTGAAGACTGGACGAAGTTGGATTAGAAGGCAAAGAGCATAATATGATTGTGTGTCTCAGATTCATTATTGCTAAATGTATCAGGAGAAGCTTCGACGAAAGATTTGTGGGACCAACTAGGGGCTTTGTACTAATCTAAGTCTCTAGTGAATAAACTGTTTCTACAGAAAAAAGCTGTATAACCTGAGGATGAAAGATGGACCCTCACTAAGCATCTGAATGCATTTAATACTATGGCAAGCCAGTTATTATCTGTTCATATTAAAAATTTAAGATGAAGATAAATGCATTAGTCTGTTGTGTTCTATACTATATTCGTGGGATAGTCTGGTTGCTACAATATGTAGCAATGCAACCTCCTTGCAGTTTGATGAAATAGTTTCATCCTTGCTGTCGGAGGAGATGATATGGAAAAATATGGAGGGTCATAATGGTGATGCCTTGTCTGTATGAGGACAGTCCCATAATAGAAACAACAATAAGTCCTCAAGTGGGAGATCTAAATCTCTAGGAAAACCTATAAAGGTATGATGGAAATGCAGAAAGGAAGGGAACTTCAAAAGAGACTGCAAATATAAATATCCTGAGTAAGGAAATGGATTTGATGATGATCCTTCTTCAAAGGTGAAAACCACCTCAGATGAAGGTCGGTATGTGTACTTCGCTTCCTCTTCAAGTACACATGTAGATCATGAGGCATGATAAGTTGAATTAGGGTGAATCTTTTCACTTCACTCCCTATAGAGAGTGGTTCTACAAGTATGAGAAATACAATGGTGGTGATGTCTTCTTAGGGCCCAATGATAGGAAGGCTAGAATAGTTGGTCGCGGAAAAGTCAAGTTGAAGTTGCAAGGTGGAAGGATTAGAACACTTTCAGGTGTTCTTCATATTCCTGCATTAGCTAGAAATTTGATTTTTGTAAGCAAGCTCGATGATGTAGGTGTAAAAAATGTGTTCGAGAGAGATATCTGCAATATGATTTAGGGAGAAATGGTATTGATGTGGGGATTTCAGATAGGAACTATGTACAAGCTTCAAGGTAGCATTATTATTGATGCATGCAACAATTCTGTGGTTCTTGAAAGTGGAGCAGAAATCTAGTGGTCTTTGGAGAAAGGACCATGCTATGGCATCAAAGGCTTGGAAATATTGGAGAGAAGGGCCTTCGAATACTTCATGGTAATGGTAGGGTAGAAGGTATGTCTAATTTCTCTTTGGATTTTAACTTTTGTGAAAATTGTGTATATGGGAAGGATAATCATGTGTGTTTCCCCTCTGGTGCTAAGAGGGAAAAACATATATTAGAGCTTGAGCACAGTGATGTGTTTGTACCGGTGTTGGTTCCATCACTGGGTAATTCTGTGTGCTGTGTATAATTTATAGATGGCTTCTCAAGGAATAGATGGATATATTTCCTCAGGAACAAATCTGAAGTCTTTGACAGGTTTAAATAATTCAAGGCTCTGGTGGAAAACCAAACAGAGAAGAAGATAAAGGTGCTTAGGACAGATAATGGTGGAGAGTTTTGCAAGAAGGAATTTGAAGAGTTTTGTAAGAAGTGTGGTGTAGCACTGTAGAAGAATCCTCCATATAGAACTCAACATAATGGATTTTTAGAAAAAATGAACAAGACATTGATGGAAAAGACAAGAAGCATGCTCAGTGGTGTTTGGTTAGGACAAGAATTCTGGGTAGAGGTGATGGAGCCTTTATGTTTCCTGGTCAATAGATCACTTGCATGAGTGTTGGAGGATAAGACTCCATGAGATGTATGGACTTGTAAGAAGCCTTCTCTTTCACATCTAAGGGTATTTGGATGTGATGCATATGTACATGTTTCAAAGGAGGAAATAATAAAGTTGGATAGTAAATCTAAAAGGTGCATCTTTATTGGGTATATGGATGGTTTAAAAGGTTATAAGCTTTGGAACCTAGAAACAAGGAAGGTTGTGTACAACCAAGATGTGGTGTTTAGAGAGGTGAAAGATGTTATTAAACATGAATTCCTACCAAAGGAACCTGAGAAGATAGAGTTTGATCTAAAGGAGGAAGAATTAGACTCTACTATAGAAGAGGTATCATAAGATGAAGAGCCACAAACTCCAACTGTGAGAAGGTTAGTTCGAGAAAGAAGGCAATCGTAAAAGTGTAGTCCATCTTATTTCTGTTCAAATTTTTCTTTATCTATTACTGATGATGATCCAAGAATTATGAGGGAATTAGTAGATCGTGAGGATGGAAAACTCTGGAAAGATGCCATGGTTGATGAAATGGAATCTTTGCACAAAAATGAGGCTTGGGATCTAGTGGAGTTTCCAACTGGAAGGAAACCCTTTGAAGCAAATGGGTGTTTAAGAAGAAGATGAATGTAGAAGGAAAGGTGGAGAAATACAAAGCTTGGTTGGTAGAAAAAGGTTATTCCCAGGTGTTGGGAATTGATTTTGGTTATATTTTTTCTCTTGTTGCTAAGGTCGATTCTATTAGATTACTTTTATCTATTGTTGTTAGCTTTGGTTTTGAGGTAGAACAAATGGATGTGAAGACATCATTTATTCACAAGTATCTGGAAGAAGAGATCTACATGAAGTAACCTGAAGGCTTTGCGATGAAGGGTGAGAAAGAACTGGTATGCAAGTTTTAAAAAGTATCTTAATGGGTTAAAATAGTCACCAAGGATGTGGTATCATAAATTTGATACATTTATATGGGGACTTGGCTTCACCAAAAGAAAAGTATATCACTATGTGTATTTTAAATTAATTAGTGACCATATCTGGTCTTGTATGTGAATGATATGTTTCTAGTTAGACTGACAAGGAAATTATCCAGGATTTGAAGACCCAATTGTCCTCTAAATTCGACAGGAAAGATCTTGGCACTACAAACTATATTTTGGGCATAAAAATTAAACGAGATGAGGAAAAGAGGATAATACTACAGAGGTTTAATTTGTAGGATAGTAAACCACTGAAGGTTCCTATTCCTATAGGTGTAAATTTATCAGTTGAACAGTTTCCTAAGACACAAGAAGAGGAAGAGGACTTCTCCCATGTTCCGTATGAAAGTGCAGTTGGTAGCTTGATGTATGCAATGGTCTTTACTAGACCAGACATTGCAAATGTAGTGGGAGTATTGAGTAGGTTTATGTCAAAACCAGGAAAGGAGCATTGGAGAGTAGTGAAGTGGGTTTTCAGGTATTTGCGTGGTACTACTGATTATGTTTTATGCTACAAAGGAAGACTAGGAATGGACAGAGTTTTGGACATTCGTGGCTTTGTTGACACAGACTGGCCTAGAGATATGGATCAAAGAATATCTACAAGTGGGTATGTGCTTAACCTATTTGGGGGTGCAGTCAGTTGGATGAGTAAGAGAGAGTCTGTAGTGTCCCTTTTAACAATAGAGGTAGAATACATGGCAACCACTCATGCAAGAAAGGAAGCAGTTTGGTTGCAGAGATTATGTTCAAGTATGGGGTTAGTACAACAAGTTATAAGGATAGATTGTGATAGCCAAAGTGAAATTTTCTTGGCAAAGAACCCTGATTATCATTCAAATACAAAGAACATTGATGTTCAGTATCTCTTTGTTAGGGATATGGTTGAGGAAAAAAAGGTGTTTTTGATAAAGGTGGACACTTTGAAGAATACTCCAGATGCATTGAAAAAGTCTGTGAGAATTGAGCAGTTCTCTTGGTGTAGAGAAACAATGGGCATTGCAGGGCTAGATCAATGACTAAGCTCTCTTCTGCACCCCTATGGAAAGAAAAAAACAAGTGGGAGAATGTTGGGTGTGTGTTATATTCTTCCTATGACTACCTCACGTGCGGGGGAGGGAATCCCCACCTATATGTTACGCCGGGCACAACTGGGGGGGAGGCTTCCCCCAACTTTTATTTTTTGGATCACAACGGTGTGATCAGAGTCTATTTTTAGACTGTCAGGTAAAAATAGAAATGTTCAAATATTATTATCCCTTAGTAATATTTGGACTCTAAACTTTATCTTATTCTCTTGGAGCACTTCAGTTGGAGCTACAGATGTGGCACATGCAACTGCCTGAAGGAATCACGTGGTTACATATGGGTTGATTGAGCTATTTCATGAAGGACTACAGTTAGAACTCAAGTGGTTGAGTTCTGTGGAGTTAGATGAGCAGTTAATGGAGTTGTGTTCAGTTTGACTTAGTTGAACTAGTTGTATTTAGTCTAACTGGCCAATAGACTAAGTGATGAG